>APFE031306165.1:48689-67219 GCA_000404065.3 Pinus taeda
AACACATGGGTGGTGAATATTATATAATTTAGATACCTAAATAAAATAAGATAAAAGGATAAAATTTGGAGAGGTGCCACCTTAGGGGGTGGTGAATAATACTACTTTTTTATATATCAAAAATTAGTTAATTTTTGCATGAAGGGGGTGAGGTGTCACTCCACTCCATGCTTATAAAAATTGAAGGATTTTTCCCCATGTAAAGAGAGACCAAAAGGAATAGGGCAATGCTGCCAAAATGACTACCCAATTCCTAAATTATGCTTATAAAAATTGAATGATTTTTCCCCATGTAAAGAGAGACCAGAAGGAATAGGGAAATGCTGCCAAAATGACTAACCAATTCCTAAATTAAAATCCCAGTAATTTATCTCAATTCCTAAATTAAAATTTCAGTAATTTGTCCTCGTTGATTGAGACTAAGAGGTGTGAGAGGAAGATAGGATATCTTCCTTAGTTGCCTTAAATTTCTCAATATTGTTGAAGTTGGTACTTTTTGTGAGCTCATAGAGCTCGGGGATTCCAAGGAAAAAGGGCTTTCTTTGGATATGTTTGGGTGGTAAATCTGACTGTTCTATTGGAGTTGGCGAGCAGAGCTGCTGAACAAAGTAGAACGACTTTGTATCAAGTAAATAAAATTTACATTTTGTTATATTTACTTTAATTAACCTTTCTTGGATGAAGATGTAGTTAGTTTACCTTCAAAATAGTTCTTGTTGCTATAAAATATCTGGTTATACATATGTTGAAATTTTAGAATTGTAATTAATTGTACTCTTTATTTCTTATATCCATTATAAGTTTACTATTTTTATTTGTTTCATTACACATTTATGTTTATGGTAGCATATGTTGAAGAAGAGTTACTATTATGTTAATATGTTTCTGTTTATGAAAGGCTATATTAAGGAAGAGTTTTATTCTATTAATTTTTGTTGGGGAAGAAAAACAAACAAACAAAAAAGAGGATTACAACTTAAGCTTGTAATTCACCTGAGTAAAAAAACAAAAAAAACATGTCATGTAAACTATAATTGGAAGAGATGATGCTCATATTCCTATTCTCTGACATCCTCCTTCAGTTAGTTGGTATCCTTTAATTTTATATATTTATCTTTCATCTAATTATAGTTTTCTGCAAAAGTCTTGTTTCAGAGTTAGCAGTCATTGTTTTGAAGGCACTTGGTACATTGTTCCTACTCTTGTTCTTTTTGCAGGAAAGAAAGTTCTCTTGAAATATAGCATTTAAGTATTCTTTGAAATGTAATGCTTATTCATTTTGCAGGAGAGAAAAACATATATCTCTGCTTAATTTTTGTCTACTCGTGTTAGTGTGCTAATTTAGAGCGTCATATCATTAAATGCAAAGGTGGATAATGCTTTTAGCTTGATGGATAATGCTTTTAGCTTGATGGTTGTATATATTAGTGTGTTACATTTACTTTGGTTAATGCATGAGATAAATTAGTGTGGTAATATTTTGTAACTTTTACTATAAATACTTACAAGATAAATTAGTGTCGTAATCCTCTGTAACTTTTACTATATATACATTCTTGGAAAATATGGGTTTATGATCCTCCCTTTTCAATATGTAGTTTGAAGTTTTCATTATTGGCAAAAGTATTGGTGTCCAATAGATTTTGATAGAGGATAACCTTCGTAATATTTTATAACGTTGGTAATCTTTTATAACCTTTGTAATATTTATATGCATTCTTAGCAAATGAGATTTTATGATTTGAAAAATTATTAGTCTGGAATAATTTTTTAGGGAAGATACTATTAAACATTTTATACATTAGTATATTTTGGTCATTTTACCAATAGTTTATTTTGGAATGAGTTTAAATCATTTATTATTATTATTTTAATGTTGCACTCTACATAACACCAAATCTCAGTACGTGAGCTTATAGAGGGAGTAATTTTGTTTGAACAATGTAAAAGAACACTCGGTTTTGTTTGTGAACTTCCATAGGGACTAATTTTGTTTGGAAAGTGTCAAAGAACACTCTGCTTTGTTTTGTTTGTGAGCTTCCACAAGGATTAATTTTGTTTGGAGAGTGTGAAAGAACACTATGTTTTGTTTGTTTAAATTGTCCTTGAAAAGAACATTTTGAGTCTTTCTGTAGGTTGGAAAGATATAATTATGCAATGGTAACAATAAGAATATTTAGTTCAAATGGTACATATTTTGGTAATTATGGCCAATCACTTATGGACACCATACTTTGGTATCCTTCCTTGACATGGATGTTATTTGAATAGAAAATTGAATTTATTTTACTCAGTTTTAGATTCAATGGCATGGCCTTCTTTTTCATGCTTTTAAAGTAATATAAATATTGAGTAGAAATTGTATGTAATTTATTAAGTATTGGAAATTGTATCACATATGTTTTAAAAAGTTGAAATAAAAGAAATTTCATGCTTTTAAAGTAATATAAATATTACATTGAAATTGTATGTAATTTAGTAAGTATTGGAAATTGTATCACGTATGTTTTGAAAAATTGAAATAAGAATTATGTTGGATATTTTCCTTTTACTATATGTATAAATTCCCTTGGAATATTTTGCAAGTAAAGTTATGGTATTGATGAAAGATTCTGAGAGTACATAAAGAGATTAATTTTAGTTGTTTCGGGTAAATAAGATAACTAATTTGGAAGTAAGATAAATGGATTTGAAATTATAAAGATTATTCAAGTTAAAGTATCAGAAATTTTAAAAAAAGTATTCTAGTGGGGTCCACAATATATGAGCCAAAAGAAAAGACAAAATGCTTTCCATCACAAGTAAGAATCTTTGACGTCAATAAATTAGTTATAGAGGAGAAAATAGAAATGAATCATCATGTTGTGATGATTTAATGATTTGATTATACTAAATTGCAGAATTTTGTGTTTAAAATATAGGGCATTGTTGCAAAGAAATATTCTGCAAATGAATGGATGAAATGTTAACATGTGAACTTTATGTTACATGGAATGAATGGTTAGGATATGATGAGTTCTTCTTTATTTTTGGAAGGCTTAATAATTTTGTGAATATTTTTGGATATAATGATTTCTTCTTCATTTTCGGAAGACTTATAATTTATATGATGATTAATGTGTTTTGTTTTCATGTACTACGAAAGGCCAAAAGCATGATACAAGTCTATGTAAAGTATTGTTAACATATAAAAATATTATGGATCTATTTTCAATATTTTTATGAAACATGGATGGATTTTATATTAAAGAAAACATACACACACCCCTTTTTCTTGGGAAAGTTGAGTTACATACCTAGTTGGTAGTTTAGGGATCTTACACATGGTATCACAGTGGGTTAAATCTCTAAGACCTAGGACTTGCCTGCTAATATTAAGAGGTAATTACTTTTGTTTACTTTTTTGAATTTTCCTTCATCACGTTAAGTAATCATGGAGAGAACATCAAGGCAATGAAGGAGGAGGGAATTCTCACCTCCACCTTCTCAAGCTAGAGAATCTGAACAAATATATGTTAGGGAAGTAAGGGATATGATGTTATCCTTCCAGAAGATGACTAAAGTCTTGATTAGTAAGGTTGGAGGGAATACTTTAGTGTGTGGTTCTTCATCTCAAGCAGAGAGACAAGGGGTACCATCGGATGGAGATGTGCATAGAGAGTTGGAAAAGTTAAGCTTCATATATTTAAGGGTACCACCAAAGGTGAGGTAGCAAAAGGTTGGTTGGAAAACACGCACCTATGTTTTGAGTTGTGGAACTATTCTAGCAACCAAAAAGCTAAGTTGGCTATATACCATCTTAAGGAGAGTGCACTATTATGGTGGAGGAACATAGAATCTCAATTGGGATATTCCATTTATACCTTGACATGGGAATGAATTGAACAAAAATTTCCAAAAAGGTATCTTTCTTTTGAATACTTGGAGAGGAAGTTGAATGAGTTTCATGATCTAAAGCAAGGAAATAAGAATTGTTGGGAAGCAAAATTTGGGATAAAGCACCCAATCTATTATTCCATGGGAAACCCCCTAGAAGGGGAGGACCAGATACAAGGAATAAGACAAGTGGATTGCATCATCAAGGATTTAAAAAGAATCATACTTTTAAGAACCATAGAAATAATCCAAGGCAATACCTTCAACAAAGTAGCACTCACACTCAAGAATCAATTCAGAGTTCAATACAATCACCTAATAAAAGGGTCTAACTGATGAAAATTTATCCTATTAATGGATGTGGGACTTGTGGAGGACCTCATTATGAGCGATATTTCCCTGAAAAGAAGATTGAGGCACAACAAGACCGGGAGCAGGCCATTGTTAGAGATATGGGCAGAGCCCATAGGATTCATGGAGTTGTGCATAATCATCAAGTTGAGCATCAGTCAACAATGCTTGAGGCATCCGAAAAATTGAATGGTATGACAGAAACTATTTTAATTGGTCGTGGTTGACGCAGCGCGGAAGCAGACTTACAAAAACCCCAAAATCACCTCGCAGATCCTCTTTTAATCTAAACCCGACCGTTTGTCTTTTAAACTTAAATACATTGAAAAACCCAGCAAAAACATTGATTTTTACCTTTTCGTATCGGTGTGCTTATTGTACGTGAAATTCAATGCGCTGAGCACTGATGGTCGTCGATCTGGCACTGCAAGATTTGACAGCTTTCAAAGGTTTCGAGTGGTTTAATATATCGAGGTTTAACTGCCCAATATATGGTTTTGCTCTATTCTGCCTTGCTACGTGGCATCTCCTCAATGGAATCAGGGCTATACCACTTAAAACCGCTTACAGTTTTCAACATGCCCGATAACCATTCACTATAGCAAAAACCTCTTGCGATCCAATAGCTGTGATAGATCGCGATCCAATGGTTGCGATTAAATTACATAATCACAATTGCAATGTTCAATTGCTAGACACCTTGCGCTTCAACATGCCGATGTGATGACCCTTTGTGGACCCAATAGATTATCAACCATGCTCTAACTTTTCGAATCCAGTATTATTGCGATATCGGACATCGGCGATTCCACAAGCCATTCCTCTCCACTTAACGATGTGATTAGGTTCCACGGACCTAATAACCTTCAAAACCTCCATCTGTACAAATTTGAAGTCTGGATTCTAAATCTGAAGGCGTTTTGTGACGATTTCTAATGTATTTTGGGTTTTCTGCTTGTGGAACCAAAACGATACATTTAACTCACTGATTACTCTTTTAACTCAGCGTTTATCTATTGTAAGGCATGGAAAGTAGAGAAAGCATCAATATCAACCAAATATAGAGAAAACTATCATTCGAGGATCTCCGCGGGCTACATATATATGATTATGCTCACAACATCAATTCATTCATAATAAATTACAAAGTCTCGTCCTTGGGCTCGATTACATAAAGGAAGACCTCTGTCTCAAATTAAAATCCACACACTATCTTGATTTCACTCTACTAAATCCACTCCTCAATCCTCTCTCAGTTTCATTACATTTTTCCTCCTTTTTATAAGTCGGATACCACTCTAACTATATCTAAAAAACAATCCCTATTTTTGATAAATCTAATAGCAAATCTTCTAATTCCTAGCTCTATCTCACACCTATGCTAACAACTCATCTTTAAGCCTAAAATAAGACAATTTCTAACTTATTACAATAATGAAATATAACTCATTTCTTTGATCAAACCCTCTTAGTAAAACTGATTTTTGACCATCAGGTCAATGAAATTCACTTGTTTAGCCACAACATGTGAACAATATTCCACATTGTTGGCTAAGTCTAGATGCTCCTGCATCACTGGTGCAACTGAAAGTTTTATTTCTCCTATTGCTTTATTAAAATGTAAATTGTTGGCAAAAGAGCAAAACGATTTTGATCAGGTTGAGATGGCCTCAAGGCGTTCTCAAAAGCTAGAATACCTAGTGCAAGAGTGCCCTTTAGACATGGGAATGTTTATCACACATGTGACTCTTTATGTGATGTCACTTGGCTATTATGATGTAATAATTGGGATGGATTGGCTCGAGGCCCACTGGGTTGTGCTTAATTGTCGAAGTAAAACACTTCAGTTTGTGAGTGATGAGGGACAATCTATGGTTCTCCATGGGGAAAAGATACATGTTTCTTTAAGGCTTATCTCAACCTTGTAGTTGAATCAAAATATTAGAAAAATATGTCAAATGTATGCTATAATGACTCTACATGAGGGAGATCTTTCATCCTTTCAGAAATATCCTATCCTTTCGGAATTTTCTGATGTATTTCCAAAAGAGTTGCCTGGTTTTCCTCCCAAAAGGGAGATTGAATTCTCGATAGAGCTTAATCCTGGAGCAGAATCAATATCCAAAGCTCCATATGGAATGTCTGTTGTTGAACTTTGGGAGTTGCAACTGCAACTACAAGAATTATTGGATTGAGGTATGATTAAACCCAGTGTTTCACCTTAGGGATCTCTTGTAATATTTGTAAAGAAGAAGGATGGATCTCTTCGACTTTACATTGATTATAGGCAGTTGAATTGAGTAACTATTTGAAATTAATTTTATTTACCTCACATTGATGATTTATTTGATCAAATGAAGGGAGCCATTGTGTTCTCCAAGATCAACCTTCGATTAGGGTATCATCAGCTTAGAGTTAAGGAAGAGGATATTCCTAAGACTGATTTTTGAACTCATTTTGGTCATTATGAGTTTGTGGTTTTACCTTTTGGGTTATCTAATGCTCCATGAGTGTTTATGAGTCTGATGAATGGTGTGTTTTGTAAGTACCTAGACAAATTCGTACAAGTGTTCCTTGATGACATATTAATCTATTCAAAGACCCCTGAAGAGCATGAGAAACACTTGAGATTGGTGTTGTAATGTTTAAGGGAAAACAAGATTTATCCCAAAATGTCTAAATTTTATTTTTTCCAATAAAAAAATCCATTATCTTGGACACATAATTTCCAGCGAAGGCATTTATGTTGACCCAACAAAGATTGATGCAATTTTAGAATAGCCAAAGCCCTCCAATGTGCATGAAGTGCATAGTTTCATGGGTATGGTAGGATATTATCAGAGATTTGTGGAAGGATTTTTGAAAATAGTCAGACCAATCACTTCTTTGCTTAGGAAGGGAGCAAGATTTAATTGGATATATAAGTGTGAGTAGGATTTTTCCAAGCTCAAGCAATGTATGACTACAGCTTCGATATTGAAGGTTCCACATATGGACAGGAAATTTATAGTATGTACTGACGCATCAAAAGATGGATTGGGTGCATTATTATCACAAGATGGTAGGGTGATTGCTTATGCCTCTAGGAAGTTAAGGCCACATGAATAAAACTAGGCAACCCATGATTTGGAACTTGCACTTATAGTTCATGCCTTGTGGATTTGGTGACATTATCTGGTGGAAAAGAAATTTGAATTGAAAACGGATCATAGAGGATTGCAACATATATTTACTGAGGGTGATCTTAACGCTAGACAAAGACGGTGGTCAGAACTCCTGAGTGAATATGATTTTGATATAACCTAAATCAAGGGTACATTAAAGAAAGTAGTTGATGCATTAAGTCGAAGACCTCACAGCTTTGAAGTGATACCATTGAATATTGATTTACGGGGACACATCTTGAGGGCAGAAGATGTAGATGATTGGTGCAAGGAAGTTAGATGTGAAATATGTGGGAAAGGGGCTAAAAAAGGAAAGATGGAGGGGTACTCTTGTGCTAACGATGGTATGGTGATATTTATGAAGAAGATTGTGGTTCTAGATAGAGATGGGATTCATGAAATCATTTTGAAAGAATCTCACCATGCAGTGTATATGGCTCACCCGGGAATCCAAAAGATGTATGAAAATTTAAAGAAAAAATTCTTTTGGGTTGGCATGAAGAAGGATATAGAAAATTATGTGGCAAAGTGTTTGGAATTCCAGCTAGCTAAGGAAGAACATGTTCATCCAGTAGGTTTGTTGCAATTGCACAACATTCCTGAGTCCAAATGGGAAGAAATATCTATGGACTTTATTGTTCAATTACCTGAGACAAGTACGAGACATAACACCATTCTGGTCGTGCTAGACAAGCTTACTAGGAGTGCCCATTGTATACTTGTTAGAGATACTTATAAAGCATCTGAAATAGCACAAGTATTTATCAAGGAGGTCATTAGATGTCATGGTTTTCCTAAGAGAATATATCAGACAAGGCCTCTATTTTCACAGGAAGATTTTGGACTAGCTTTTAGGGAGCCCTCCAAACTCAATTAAACTTGATCACAACTTATCATCCAAAAACTGATGGTCAAACTAAAAGAGTAAATCAAGTATTGGAGGACATGCTTAGAATGTATGTAATGGATCAACAATCTAAGTGGGAAGATTATCTTCCATTAGTGGAATTTTCATACAAAAATAGTTATCATCGCTCCTTGGTATGGCACCTTATGAGCTATTATATGGAATACCATGTAGAACACCTTTAAGTTGGGATAGGTTGGAGGATAGGATCTTGGTAGGTCATGAAATGCTTCAAGAAATGGAAGAACAAGTGTGTCATATAAGGCAAAGATTAAAGGAGGCATAGGATGGACAAAAGATATATGTTGATATGCATTGACTCGATCGTAGTTTTAAAAAAGAAGAATTTGTTTTCTTTGAGTAAAACCTCATAAAATCTCTATTAAATTTGGGAAAGGATCCAAGCTCTCTCCTTGATTTGTTGGGCCTTTTGAAATCATTGAAAGAATTGGACCTGTAGCATATCGTCTTGCTCTGCCACCAATTTTTCATTGTATGCATGATGTATTTCATATTTCAGTATTGTTTAGGTATGTTAATGATCCTTATCACATTTTATATTAGCATCAATTAGAGGTAATAGATGAGGGGGATCTGAAGGTAGAGCCAGTTTGCATTTTGGACCATCGAACTCGACACCTCAGATGTCACATGGTGGACCAAGTAAAGGTTCAATGGGACCTGTATTGTCCTAGTTATTCCACTTGGGATGATGCATCTTCTATGCGTCTTGAGTTTCCCTTTTTGTTTGATCAAATTTCGGGCCAAGTTTTCTCCAAGAGGGGCAGTATGGAGCATCCCATCTTGCCTAGTACATTTTTGAGACCCCTATTGAGGGGGAACATTGTTATATGTATTACATACATAGTTATATTTCCTCTTATGTGTGGCTATGTGATTGATTATATGTATCATATCTACGTTGATTTATGTCTCCCTTTGCTTTATATATAGCTTATTACATATGAATGGAAGTCACTATGTGGAGTAGTTAATGGACCATAATCTTGTTGATGAATTATGATGTATGTGATTATACATGATTGGCCTTGTATTTAGTAGGATTTGGTAGGGAACTAAGTTACTACCGAGAAGGATGCTCACATGACTATGGAGGTCATGTATACATTTGGGTAAAATGTGATTGAATTAAATTCATTATGAATTTTGTTGGTGCTTTGAATATCTGAGGTTATGATGTGCATATCTTGGGAAACAAGGCCTTGCCAATAGATCAAATGCATATGAGCTCATAAACAGTGCCTTTGAGGAAAACCATGTAGCTTCAAGAAGAATAGATGAGAATATATGGGAATGATTAGGGCACGGAGTCCTAACTTTCGAAAGATAAAGGCATGGAATCTTGGATATTTGGAATAAAAGAAGGCATGGAGTCTTGATTCTACTAGGACATGGAGTCTTATCTACAGGGCAAGGACGCAGAGACCTAACAAGTTAGGAGAAGTGAACAATAGGGGTGTGGAATCCCTATTCTCTATCTGAAAAACAACACTTAAGGGCTTACATCAACCAGGTGAATTAATCTAAATTAAACTTTAAGTTGAATTAAATCCAATTTACCCACTTTAGAGGATTACTCAAAAAAATATTATTTTAATGCAAAATATTAGTTATCTACATTTTAAAAATAAATAATAAGAAAAATCCTTAAGTATACACGTGGGTGGTGAATATTATATCATTTAGGTACCTAAATAAAATAAGATAAAAGGAGAAAATTTGGAGAGGTGCCACCTTAGGGGGGTGGTGAATAATACAATTTTTTATATATCAGAAATTAGTTAATTTTTGCGTGAAGGGGGTGAGGTGTCACTCCGCTCCATGTTTATAAATATTGAAGGATTTTTCCCTGGGGAGGAAGAGACCATAAGGAATAGGGAAATGCTGCCAAAATGACTACCCAATTCCTAAATTAAAATCCCGGTAATTTATCTCAATTCATAAATTAAAATCTCAGTAATTTATCCTTGTTGATTGAGTCTAAGTGGAGTGAGAGGAAGATAGGATATCTTCCTTAGTTACCTAAAATTTCTCACTATTGTTGAAGTTGGTATTGTTTGTGAGCTCATAGAGCTTAGGGGTTCCAAGGAAAAATTTGACTGGTATGTTTCTTTGGATATGGTTGGGTAGCAAATCTCGTTGGTTTGTTGGAGTTTGCGAGCTTAGCTACTAAACAAAACAAAGTAGAACGACTCGGTATTAGCTAAAATTTACTTTCTTGGATGAAAATGTAGTTAGTTTAGCTTCAAAATAGTTCTTGTTGTTATAAAAGATCTGGTTATACATACATTGAAATTACATAACTATAATTAATTGTAGTCTATATATCTTATGTCCATTATAAGTTTATTGTTTTTATTTTCAACTTGCGGATCTGCTTTATTACACATTTATTTTTATGAAAGCATACGTTGAAGAATAGTAACTTTTATGTTAATGAGTTTCTGTTTATGAAAACCTTTATTGAAGAAGAGTTAATATTATGTTAATTTTTGTTGGGGAGGAAAAACAAAAAAAAGAGGATTACAATTTAGGCTTGTAATTCACCCAAGTAAAAAAACAAACCATGTTATGTAAACTATAATTGGAAGAGATGATGCTCATATTCATATTCGTTGATGTCCTCCTTGGCTTAGTTGGTATCCTTTAAGGTTATATATTTATCTTTCATCTAGTAATAGTTTTCTCCAAAAGTCTTGTTTCGGAGTTAGCAGTCATTGTTTTGCAGGCACTCGGTACCTTGTTCTTGCTCTTATTCTTTTTGCAAGAAAGAAAGTTCTCTTGAAATATAACACTTACTCTTTTTGTAGAAAAGAAAGTATTCTTTGAAATGTAGTGCTTATTCATTTTGCAGAAAAGTAAAACATATATCTCTCACTTAATTTTTGTTTAATCGTGTTAGTGTGCTAATTTAGAGTGTCATATCATTAAATGCAAAGGTGGATAATGCTTTTAGCTTGATGGTTGTATACATTGGTGTGTTACATTTACTTCGGTTAATGCATGAGATAAATTAGTGTGGTAATCTTTTGTGACTTTTACTATAAAACCTTACAAGATAAATTAGTGTGGTAATCCTTGTAACTTCTACTATATGTACATTCTTTGAAAATATGAGTTTATGATTCCTCCCTTTTCAATATGAAGTTTGAATTTTTCATTATTGCCAAAAGTATTGGTGTCCAATAGATTTGAAAGAGGTTAACCTTGGTAATCTTTTGTAATGTTGGTAATCTTTTATAGCGTTGGTAATATTTATATGAATTCTTGGCAAATGATATTTTATTATTTATCCATTTGCATTATGTAGTTCAAATATTTTATTTTTGTAAAAATTATTAGTCTGGAATAGTTTTTTAGGGAAGATACTATTAAATGTTTTATACACTAGTATCTTTGGTTATTTTACCAATAGTTGATTTTGGAAAAGAGTTTAAATCATTTATTATTATTCTAATGTTACACTCTACATAACACCAAATCTCAGTACGTGAGCTTACAGAGGGAGTAATTTTGTTTGAACAGTGTGAAAGAACACTCTATACGTGAGCTTATAGAGGGGGTAATTTTGTTTGAACAGTGTGAAAGAACACTCTGTTTTGTTTATGAGCTTCCACAGGGAGTAATTTTGTTTGGAGAGTGTGAAAGAACACTCTATTTTGTCTTTTTTTGTGAGCTTCCACAATGAGTAATTTTTTTTGGAGAGTGTGAAAGAACACTTTGCTTTGTTTGTTAACACTCTATTTTATTTGTTTGGATTGTCATTGAAAAGAAAATTTTGAGTCTTTCTGTAGGTTGGAAAGATATACTTAGCCAATGGTAACAATAAGAATCTTTAGTTCAAATGGTACAGATTTTGGTAATTATGGCCAATCACTTATGGACACCATACTTTGGTATCCTTCCTTGATAGGGATGTTATTTTAATACTAAATTGAATTTATTTTGCTAAGTTTTAGACTCAATGACATCACCTTATTTTTCATTTTTTTAAAGTAATATAAAAATTACATTGAAATTGTATGTAATTTAGCAAGTATTGGAAATTGTATCAAGCATGTTTTAAAAATTTGAAATAAGAATTATGTTGGATTTTTTCCTTTTAGGATATTTATAAATTCCCTTGGAATATTTTGCACGTAAAGCTACGGTATTGATGAAAGATTCTCAAAGTACATAAAGAGATTAATTTTAGTTTTTTGAGGTAAATAAGATAACTAACTTGGAAGTAAGATAAATGGATTTGAAATTATCAAGATTATTCAAGTTATAGTATCAGAGATTTTAAAAGAAAGTATTCTAGTGCAGTCCACAATATATGAGCCAAAAGAAAAGGCAGATTGCTTTCCATCACGAGTAAGAATCTTTGACATCAGTAAATTAGTTATAGAGAAGAGAAAATGGAAATGAATCCTCACGCTTTGATCATTTAATGATTTCATAATACTAAATGGCAGAACTTTATGTTTAAAATATAGGGCAATTGTTGCAAAGAAATATTCTGCAAATGAATGGATCAAATGTTAACATCTGAACTTTATGTTACATGGAATGAATGGTTAGGATATGATGAGTTGTTCTTTATTTTTGGAAAACTTAATAATTTTTTGAATATTTTTGGATATGATGATTTCCTCTTCATGTTTGGAAGACTTATAATTGATGTGATGATTAATGTGTTTTATTTTCATGTACTACAAAAGACCAAAAGCATGATACAAGTCTATGTAAAGTATTGTTAACATATAAAAATACTATGGATCTATTTTCAATATTTTTATGAAACATGGATGGGTTTTATATTAAAGAAAAAAAAGAAACGCACACACACACCCTTTCTTTTGGGTAACTTGAGTTACATACCTAGTTTGTAGTCGAGGGAGCTTACATATGGTATCAGAGCGGGTTAAAACTCTAGGACCTAGGACTTGCCTGCTAATATTTACAGGTAATTTCTTTTATTTACTTATTTGAATTTTCCTTTATCAGGTTAAGTTATCATGCAGAGAACATCGAGGCAACAAAGGAGGGAAGTGTCACATCCACCTTCCCAAGCTAGAGAATCTGAACAAACATATGATAGGGAAGTAAGGGATATAACGTTATCCATCCAGAAGATGACTGAAGTCTTGATTAGTAGGGTTGGATGGAATCCTTCAGTGCTTGGTTCTTCATCTCAAGAAAAGAGACAGGAGGTACCATCTAATCGGTATATGCATAGAGAGTTGGAAAAGTTTAAGCTTCCTATATTTAAGGGTACCACCAAAGGCGAGGTAGCAGAAGCTTGGTTGGAAAACATGCACCTATGTTTTGAGTTGCAGAACTATTCTAGCAACCAAAAAGCTAAGTTGGCTATATACCAAATTGAGGAGAGCGCACTATTATGGTGGAGGAACTTAGAATCTCAAATGGGATATTCCATTTCTACCTTGATGTGGGAATGATTTGAACAGGAATTTCAAGAAAAGTATCTTTCTGTTGAATACTTGGAGAGGAAGTTGAATGAGTTTCACGATCTTAAGCTAGGAACTAAGATGGTACTTGAATATGAGGCCTAATTCATGGAGCTAATTAGATATGCTAACCATCTAAATATTGAAGATTTCAAGTTAAACAAGTTTTTGGATGGATTTAATCTTATTATAAAGGAAAAGGTGTGCATTTTGATGCCTAGTATGTTGCATGAGGCAATGCAAAAATCAATTATAACTAAGGAAGAATTGTTCGGACGAAAAATTGGGGATAAAGCCACCAATCTATCATTCCATGGGGAACCCCCTAGAAGGAGGGGACCAGATATAAGGAATAAGTGATCTAGTTGGCTCTAGAGACACACACAAGACAAAGAGGGCTTCTGAAAGCTCTAAAATAAAAGTGATTAGTATGATTTTGAACTAGGACCAGAGCGTAGATCTTGTCGTCCTGATTGCAACGGTGTGAACGCTTCGTCAATTCGAGCTCGTATGAGGGAGAACGAGCTAGTCAAAATTTTGGTCAAAGTTGGGTTGTGGGCCAGGTTTAAGTGTCCTACAATTTGATTGACTCTGAGGCATGAAACCTAGCTCCCAAAAGCCGGCGAATTTGTTGGATCGTTAATTTGTCTAATATCCTTTGTATTAGACAAATTCGAAAAATGTGTTTATAACAAAAAAAAAAAAAAAAAATTAATTATTAAAGGGCTGACGGGCCATGGCCCTCGCCAGCCCCACTGCAGCAACCAAAACTATGTTTAAATATCGGTCGGCGACCATGACCCCGTCAGACCCTCCAACCACCACCTTGTACGCAATATTTATGGGTGGTGGGCCCAGCCCACGTCCCACCACACATGCGATAAATACATTTGGGCCGGCAGGAATTAGACCCTCCGGGCCACATGGCTGACTCACTCCACAGGTAGCCAAACCAATAAACCAACAAAGCTTAAATGTCCCCCCCCCCCCCCCATTTAATACAAGGTGTTACAGAGGATTATCGGGTGGGCTGCCCAATGCGGACCTCCCCAAAACAACATATATGCAAAACTTTAAAACAAGAAATGTTTTAACATGGAGGAGTTGGGGTTTGAACACCCGACCTCCTCCACCAAATTCGGAATTTTTAACCATTACACCAAATGATCCTTTTGTTGACAAATCTA
Source organism: Pinus taeda (assembly GCA_000404065.3). Lineage (NCBI taxonomy): Eukaryota > Viridiplantae > Streptophyta > Pinopsida > Pinales > Pinaceae > Pinus > Pinus taeda. The sequence continues at coordinate 63,649 of APFE031306165.1, forward strand.
CCCATGAAATTTATATAAACCCATCTTTTGTGAGTGCATAGGGGCAGCATGGAGGAGCCAAGAGTGCGCACAGAAATCAAGACAATTTTTAATTAATTTATTTGCAGGTGGAACCATGAGCCCAAAGAAGAGGCAAGCAGAACCATGATTGGGCAAAATTCTCAAGAGGGTGAAATTTTTGCAGTGTCCAAATTGGACAAATTTTATGTCGATCTTACACCTCTTAGTGAAACCAATTTGATGGCATAGTCAGTTTCCTGATCTGAGCAGCAGATTTTTAGAGGATCCAGAGGAGGGAATCTTTGAGGAATCTAGGGGGAATCTAAAAGATTCCTTAAGCCCCAGATTTTCACTTTTTCAGAATTCAGAAATTTTACAGTCGATTTTGCATTATTAGACGCCACAAATCTGATGGTGTATTTAGATTTTCCATTTGATCATTTCATTTTTCGGCCACTTTTCAAAGTGGAGTGCAGGTGTCAGTATTCATGTGCGAGCAGTCATTTCCATGCGATTCGACACCATGAGATCGATGGTACGGACAACTTCAGCAGTTTGACATCCTTTTCTTCAAATGGCCCCAGGATGTGAGGTATATGCAGTGTGTTCATGTACTTCTTTTGCTATGAGATGCATTGTACTGCATAGATCCTTGTTTGATGTTTGATGTGGACCATGTTTTCTTACATGTTCATGATTTCTACTTGATGTGAAACGGAATCATCTGTGAGATGTACTTGTTGTCATGTTTCGTCACGTTTTGTCTGACATCCCTTAGTTGTTATGTTGATTTGATACTCATGTGTCACCATGTATGTTTGCATTGAGATCCCTTTTGTGGCATGTTGGCCGGATGCTCATTATCATCATGCATGAGTTTAGGTCATACTGATAGGAGTCCTTTTTTAATGAGAGTTTCTATAGTGGAACGTATCTTGTAGCCACTCCTACGTGAGAGGATTCTCCTTGTATGATAGCGACGTCACAACCTATGTACATCATCACTATTGACAACACTTAATGCAGCACCCTACACCATCTTGACACTAGGGCCCCGAGACGTAGTCCCTCCTGGAAGAACTCCACTATCAACATCTTGTTATTTTATGTTGTTGATGATTGTCATGTTCCTTCTTATGTACAACATGCATTTATGTTCCTTTATGTTAATTTAATTGCAATTCTAATCACATCATGAAAGTAAAAGATCTTGGTTAAATCCGGGAGTTGAGTCAACTTGGATCAAGTTTGGTATCAGAGCGGTCTTTGCATGGATGTGAATTGCAAGCGTGAACAATGGAACATTCAGCGACAGAGAATGAAAAAGTGATGTACGAGACCATGCTCAAAATTTCCATAAGGGTGGAAATCATGTACGAAACTCTACAAAAGGAGACAAAGGAAAAGGAGCGATTGCAGCTTCAGTTGTGAGCCACGGAAGAGACCCTGGAAGAACTGAAGCACAACAAACAGAATCTTCGAACAGATAACGTTGAATTGAAGATGCTTCTACATGAAGAGAAAGAGGGGAAACAAATTTTGCTACAATAGCTGCAAGCTGAGGATGAGACCTTGGAAAATTTGCAGTGTGCCCCATGTGAGGTAAAAAGTAATTCTTTGAATTCATGTATGTGTCTTGATGATGATTTCGTTGTTTTTTAAAATCATACCACATGAATTGAATCCATACTGTTGAAGAGAATGGGGTATGAAGGAAAAGGCTTGTGTATTAATGGCCAAGGCATTGTCAACCCCATCAAAGTAGAAGAACTACACCATCAGGCTGGACTTGGGTATGTCAGAAAGGAAATTGGGGAATGCGCCAAGACAGCTAGTGAACCAATAACAATAGATGATGAGAAGCCCTCGTCAGTTCTTTCCAGATCGATAGAGGAGGTAAAAGATGTTGATTTCCTTTCAGTTTTGTCTTCACATAGTATGATTTCTATTGGATATTTGGAGATCCCAATTGCAGGGACAAACATGAGGCTCCTTACCAGAATGAGGTGCAAGGAGGAAAAATAACTTGGTGTTAATAACCAAGGCATAACTCAACCATTGGAGGTTGTGCAGAGACCTCAATTTGCAGGCTTGAGATGCACCGAAGGAGAATGCTTGAAGGTGTCAGATTCTTCCGAGACATCATCAAAATATTCGAGGAAAGAGAATGATGGGAACACATCCCCATCATCCCATGGTATTACCCATTGCAAGGAGAAAGTTAATCCAAGCTCTCATCACCATAATGACAACAGAGACGGAAAAGAAAGGTATAACCAATTTCGATATTCGAATGTTCATTTCAATTATAATCATGTTGTTAATGATGGACATAAATCATGGAATCAAAAGACATGTACCTTTTGTGGATTACATAACCATACATTTTCTAAGTGTTGGAAAAGAATGGAAGCACACAAAAGGATGAGGCATGAAAGACCCTCTCAACTTCAGGAAAAGAAACATGTTAAGAAGATCTGGAGGAAGAAAATGTATTGCAATCATTGCAACAGAGGTGGCCATCAAAGAGCCACATGTTGGAGGCTCCATCCAGAGCAACGCCTTAAAGATAAAGTATCGATGCATGAACCAGGTGAAACAATTGTCTGACAAGCAAAACCACCACAGGGGGATGACCCATTCATAGAGATAAGTGAAAAATGGTTCCTAGATGCTAGCTTGTCATGGCCGTGCTTTTGTAAATCATTTGTTGCATTTTAAAATGTAATAGTGATGACGTGTTTCCATCACTTGTTAAGCAGCAATGATGTTTGGTCTTATTTTGAGTTGCATGATAAATGGTGAAAGTGATTCCGTGTTTCCATCACTTGTCATTTCGCCTTAGTGTTGTAAATCATGTTTTGCAGTGATGATGTGTTTTCAATCACTTGTTGGAGCAACAATGATATGTTGGCCTTATTTTCGTAGCTAGGGTATTGTGCCCATATTGATGTAAACTTTACCACCGAGTATGTGTTATAAACTCATGGTAATTATGGGATGATTGGGTCATTAGTTGGTCATGTAAGTCAAGCATGTAATTTTCAAAAACAATGTACTATAGGTTGTAGAGGTTGCAGGTGTCGGCTCATCGCTTAAGGCTCCGAAGAACAAAGGAGAAGGAGATGGAAGCGGGACCTTTTTCAGGGCACTTGTGATGTAGATAAGGTATAGAGAAGTTGTAGATTATTTTTCATGCTTTTGGAGGATTGATCTAGGTGGCTCCAAAGACACACACAAGACAAAGAGGGCTTATGAAAGCTCGAAAATCAAAGTGATCAGAATTCTTTCGAACCAAGACGAGAACATAGATCTTGTCATCCTAATTGCAACAGTGTGAACGGTTTGTCAATCCAAGCTCATATGAGGGAGAAAGACCCAGTCAAATTTTTGGTCAAAGTTGGGTTGTGGGCCACGTTTAAGTGTCCTACAATTTGACCAACCTTGAGGCATGAAACCTAGCTCCCGAAAGCAAGCGAAATTTTTTGGATCGTTAATTTGTCTAATATCCCCTATATTAGACAAATTCGAAGAATGTGTTTATAACAAAAAAAATATATATATTATAAAT
>APFE031306185.1:1084-86840 GCA_000404065.3 Pinus taeda
AATGAGGGCTAATTATATTAAAAAAAAAATATTATTTTAATTAAAAATTTGCCCCATTAAAATATAAAAAACCTTAAATTTCGCCTTTGGGCGATTATTCGCCCCTAAAATTACCCCTGTCCTTTAGCAAATCTAAGATTGAGAGTTTTTGTTTTCTCAATATCTTTTCTAAGACCCACAATTTCATATTTTAACTTTTCATTGTGTTTTTCCCGTTCAGAAAGTTGGAATGTCAGAGTATCTATAATCATACTCTTTTCATCTAAACAAATTTTAAGTTTAGAAATTTCTTCATAGAAACTATTGTCATCTAAAGCATGCAAGAAGTCATCATCTTCAAAAGCCATCAAAAGTCTATAATCATTACCATGTTCATATTCATCACTATTTGATAAACCATCACTTTCTTCATGCGTACAATAGATTTTCTTACTTACATTCTGTTTTCTATACCATTTAACTAGTTCCTTACCTTTATCAAGCTTATCTTTATGAGGACATTTTGCAGCATAGTGACTGACTCTTCCACAAGCAAAGCATTTGAAAGGTAGTTTACCTTTGAATATTCCAGAACCCCGTTGAAGATTCTTGACAAAGTTTGCTTCTTCCTCTCCTTCTGAAATGTGTCCCGAATCATTGAGCCCTCCTCTTCTTGAGGCCTTGAAAGCAGCTTCTCTCATATCTGAAGGACCTCCTTTTCTCATTTCAACAGTAGTTAGGATTCCATGCAGCTGTGTCATACTCATACTCTAAAGATCCTGCTTTTCTTCTATGGCAGAAACCTTTGATTCAAACCTAGAGACAAGGATCATAAAACCTTTTCAACTAAAGTAACTTCTTTTATATCTTCACCAAAGTTTGTCATGCGATTAACAATCTCATCTATACGAAGGAAGTAATCAGCTATACTTTCATCACTGTTCATTTTGAGAGATTCATATTGAATTCGGAGAGATTGTAGTTTTTCACGTTTTACCTGATCATCTCCTTCAGAGCTTAGAACGATCTTGTCCCATATTTCTTTGGCGGATTTGAGCTGCATAACCTTGACAAATTCTGATTGTGATAGACTCCCAAAAAGTGTATTAATAGCCTTGAAATTTTTTTCATATTGCTTTTTACCTACCATATCTCTAGCAATTTCTGATGGAAAGGTATATCCTCATTCCCGATTTCCTAAACATCTGTTCCCAGAGATTGAAGATAGGTAGTAGTTCTTACCTTCCAATAGACGAAGTTGCTCCCATCAAATATTGGTGGTCTAATGGATCCTTCTCTTTTGTAGCTTCCCATGATGATAAATTCTCCTTCAAGCGATCAAGCTTCTTCTGAAGGACTTGCTATGATTCCAATTGTTGGAAATAATACTGAGAGGGGGGGTGAATTAGTATTTGCAATTTAACAATCTTTCATTTCCATAAATAGATGTATATACGCTACTTTTGTTAATGCAACCTGTGTGTATATGCAACTGTGATAAGAGCAACCAATGTATATCTTGAAAACTTATAATTTAGTTAGTTGATCTTTAATCTGTGTATCAAAACCATATAGATAGTAACAAGATGCAGTAAATAGTAAAGACAATCACACACATGAACACAATATATAAGGTGGAAACCTAATGTGTGTGAAAAGCACCAGTTGCAATCGTCTCTATATTTCTTTAATAAGAAACTTCCTTTTAAAAAAATTCTACCGGTGAAGTCTTATACCAGTGCGCAGGCTTCTACCTATAGAAGGCTACAACCTTATCTCATTCTCTAGCTTCTCCTGGAAGGGAGCTACAACCCCCTAGCTCTTGTTCTAGTTAATGTGTTTACTAGTACGTCGGTACAGACCTACAGAAGGCTACAACGTTCTCTTTCCTTCCAGGAACCACGTTTCATAAATTATCAGACTGGATGCATCAATAACATCAATCAAACATCAAATATATGTGCATCAACCAATCTCCTTTGTACCAACCAAAACTAAATCAAACAATCACTTTTCTGAATGTTGTACCCAAAATATAGTAACAGTAGCCAAAACCCAATCCAGAACCCAAAATACCGCAATAGCAAAACAGGAGTATCTAAAACATATTTTATGACGCGTATGCTACTTTACTATGTAAAACCTGTGTGCATACACACTTTTCCCAAGGAAAACCTGCGTATACGCTATTTTGCAATTACCTAACCAGCGTGTATATGCGTCTTTGCTACATTGAACCTGCATATAGATCTGTAAAAGATGATTTAATATTTACTACTATTCAAACATCAAATATACCCAGATAATCAGATTTACAAATTATGGCATGCGCCGATTATTTAGATAAAATATAAAACCATACAAAGATACTTGTGTTCAAGCCTTAAGATCTTGACCCATCAAAAGAACTTACCCTTGTTGAAGTGCTCAAGTTCCTCCTTGATTCAGATCTAGCTATGCACCATAATCCAATGACGAGTATTCTAGATCTTTCTCTTCATAAGATATTCAATACTTGAGTGCCTTTGCCTAATTATCTCCTTCTGCTTTTATAGTCTTATGCCTTACTCAATACCATGGTCTAAAACCACTTAGAATCAACACCTTGGTCGAAATACCTGGGGTCAACACTTCAGACAAGATAGCTTCGACCAATACGATGGGTCGAAATACCAAGGAGCAAATACCATGGACCAAAACTAAGTTTTCCAAAAAGTACGTGCTTTTCCTTGCGTGAAAGTGTGTGTATATGCATATGCACCTTTTGGTCTTCAGACCCGCATGTATATGCGGCTTGGTCAAAGGGAACCTGCGTATACCTCTTTTTCTTTCTCTCTATGAGCCTGAATTGTGATCTGTCATTTGAGTGAGTTACTGAATGAGTTTCCATCAAGGACAACACCTGTGACACAACACCTAACCTATGTCATAATGCCAACATGCTAAGTTTTGTTTTCTTTGATAGATTTTTTAAAGGGTCCCCATTTATCAATGATATTGAATACTATCATTAATAAATTGGGGGCTGTTGAATAGCACAACATGTTCATATAGTATGATTTTGGGTATGATTGGCTATACCTTTATAGAACCAAAGTGGATTTATTAGACAATGCCATTATGTGTGTATACGATAGTGGGGAAAAGAGAATTTTGCAGGGGAAGAAGAATCCTACATCAGTGAGGATGGTTACCACTATGCAGGCTCAGTGTCATTGCGAAAAAGGTTGTGTGATGATTACAGGGCACATTTCTAGTGGAAAGGGTAAGGATGTAGAGGATACAGATGTATTAAGAAGGTACCCAGTCTTGTAGCAGTTTCAGGATGTATTTCCTCGGGACATTACAGAGTCGCCACCTCATAGGGCGGTAGAATTTTCTACTGAGTTGGCGTGAGGGGAATCTCAAACATCAAAATCACCTTACATGATGATCACACCTGAGTTATTTGTGTTAAATTTATAATTGAAGGAAATGTTGGATAAGGGGTACGTTAGACCAAGTAGATCACCTTAGTGTGCACTAGCGTTGTTCGTAATGAAGAAAGATTGTATTGTTAGATTGTGCATTGAGTACAAGTACCTGAACAAAGTAATGATAAAGAACAGATACCCTTTGGCGATGATTGATGATTTTTTCAATCACATGAATGGCATAACATTATTCTGTAAGGTTAACTTGAGATCGGGATACCATTAGGTACGCATCAAGGAAGAGGATATCTTCAAGATTGTGTTTAGGACTAGATATGGGAATTATGAGTTTGTTGTTGTTCCATTCAGTTTGACTAATGCTCCAACTACATTTATGTGTTTGATTAATAAAGTGTTGTGTCCTTATCTCAATAAGATTTTTATTATATCCATTGATGACATAATGGTATATTCTAAGAATTAGGAAGAACATGTCGAGCATTTAACAACAACGTTGAGATTGCTAAGAAAACATCAATTGTATGGTAAGCTTAGCAAGTGCAACTTCTTTCAAAATGAGGTACATTACTTCAGGTATATTGTCTCCAAGGATGGGATAGGAGTGGATCCAGAAAAGATAAGGGTCATCATGGAGTGGGGAGCTCTTAAGAATTTGGATGAGGTGAGATCATGTATGGGATTGTTGTGTTACTATGGGAGGTTCACTAGGAAATTCTCACACATTACATATCATATCACATCATTGTAGCAGAGGTAAGAATTTTGAATGGGTAGAAGAATGTGAGGTTAGTTTTGATCATCTTAAGCAATTGTTCACACATGTACTAGTGCTAAATATTGGCTACTGGGACAAGGCGTTTGTAGTGTAAATATGCTTGCAATAGAGGACTTTATGGAGTTATCATGCAATAAGGACGAGTAATGTGCTACGAGTAATAGAAATTGAATGAGCATGAGAAAAAATATCCAACACATGATCTTGAGCTAGCAATGATTATACATGCACTAAAGATGTGGAGGCACTATCTTCATGGCATGAGGTTGAAATTGATCAGCGACTGCATCAAGTTCAAGTATTTGTTTTAGGGGATGAATATAAATTCCATGAAAGCTAGATGGTTGGCTACCCTTAGTGAGTTTGACTTCAAGATCAAATACATCAAAGGGAAGGAGAACATGGTTTCAAATGCTCTTAGCAAGAAGGTACATGTAAATCATTTAGGATCTATTAGCTCTTATGTGAGAGAGCTACAAGATAGGATCTTGCACGTAAGACAACGGGATGAAAAGTACATGGATATTATGCATAGGTTATAGTAGAGCATAGGTATAGGTACAGGTAAAGGTGCAGGTATAGGTACAAGTGGTGGAAGGAGACTATCGTCTAATGAAAGATGGTTTTGTGAGGTTTACAAACAAGATCTATGTGCCGAATTGCAGAGAGATAAACAAGCTTATCTTGATGGAATTTCATGCCAAGCCACACTTGAGTCATCTAGGATATCAGAACACATTGACGACGGTAAAGAAGTTCTACGGATCTAAAGAAGTGTCAGAGTTCGTGGCTATATGTTGATATTATCAATAGGTCAAGGTGGAATGTAAGAATATAGGTGATTTAATAAAACCTATCACAATTCTAAATGGAAAAGGGAGGTCATTTCCATGGATTACATCACACGCCTTATGAGGAGAGTAAAGCGTCATGATTTTGTTATGGTTGTGGTTTATAGTTTGAGGAAGGTAGTGAACTTCATTCCATTAAAGAGTGCATATCCAGCTAGTGAGGTAGCACAAGTGTTCATTAGAGAGATATTGAGACTACATAGTGTTCTAAATAAGATTGTATCAGATAAGGATGAGAAGTGCACTTCCAAATTTTGGAAGGAGCTATTTTTAGGTTTAGGTATAGAGTTCACCTTCATAACAACTTATCATCCGTGGAGAGATGGAAAAATAGAGAGGGTCAACAAGATGTTGGAGGATATGTTGAAAATGTATATGATGCTCCAAGAGAAGAAATGGGATGAGTAGCTTTGGTTTTTTGAGTTCACATACAACAACATTTATTAGGATTCATTGAGGATGAGTCCTTTCAAGGCATTGTATGGGCGGAGTTGTAACACTCCCATCAGGTGGAGTGATCCAGTGAACATGGTACCGATTGGACCAAACATGTTGCTAGACATGGAGAAGTAAATGTAGGTTATAAAGAATAATTTAAAGCCACAACATGATATACAAAAGAGTTATGTAGATCATCATAGGGTTTTATAGAAAATCTCTTTGAGGATTGGTTCATCTGCCAAGTTGGAATCACGCTGTAGCTGCCTTTCGAGATCCTTGAGATGATTGGACAAATGGCATATCGACTTTCACTTCCTCCAATAGTGAAAGTCCATGATGTTTTCTATATTTCATTTCTTAAGAAGTATATAAAGGATGTTGATCATGTTATTAATTGGTCTGTATTATAGGTGGATCAAGAAGGAGAGTTCCAACTAGAGCCTTAGTGCATATTGCAGTCGAAACATTTGATGCTTAGGAATAGAGCCATAGAGGAAGTTAAAATGCAATGGAAGCACTTTGGGCCTGGAGAAGTGTTGAAGCCTCGAAATTCACTCCAACAACATGGGGGATGACTAGCCGTTCCGGATCTTAAACCAACTCCTTTTCTGTTTGGAATGGTGGTTCTAACAGGTTCAACTAGGTATGGTTACCTTTTCTCAATCTCCAAGATGGCTTACAATATGAATTTCATCCACCAATGGAGAAGAGACATCAAATCAACCATCTTGATGATCAAGCAAAGTGATTCTTAAGCAGATCTGGGGCTCAACCAAGCCACAACTAAATTTTTCATCTTTAGCAGGTGAACTTATAAGAAGGTAAAATTAAATCTAAATGCAAAATTATTATATAATGCAAGAAAAAGGGACTAAATCCTAATCCTATAGCAATTGGGAAAATATAGATCTAAACCAACTGAGAGAAAGATACTTAAATGATTGGGATTTAAATATGTCTCGCTTATAATGAATATCGAGCTAATGAAGTAGTTCAATTAAGTGACGTTATGAATACCAAGTCACATTCTATTCAGAGACCTTTTGACTGAAATAATCAACCAACAAAATTTAGGGATAAGTTCACAAAAATGGTATTGATTATTTAATCAGTAATTCGAATAATTAAAAATTAATAGAAGGAAGAAGTTCTCGACATATTACTATTTTTTAAACCAATATTAAAAGACATATTTCTGAGTAAATAGTTACTGAGAAATCAGAATTAAACCCATAAGAGCAGAGATAAATAATAACATATGATTGAGACAAATTACTCATATTGAAAAAAAGTGCACAAATATGAATAAAATGACACATTCCTTCCATCATAAAATGAAACTAGTATTTAAAACATTAGTATTAGAAATACCAATTTATTGAATCCATTTCTCTGGTTCTGGTCTCTAAAAGTCCTTTACATTGCTTGAATTTTTGTTGTTACAACAAGACTTATAGAAGTGCAAACTCTGTGCATCACACATAATTTAGAATGAAAAATAAAGACCTTCAATAATCCCCAGATATGATATTTTAACTCCTCCCACCTATAACTCTGAATCCCTATTCTAGAAGTGTTTTTGGAATTCTAGAATTGCGGAGGAGAGAAGCCCTTATGACATTCTACAATTTTGTATTTATAATATTTACAAAATAATTTAGAATAGGAAAGTTTGTTGAAGAATAAATCCTCTCCATAAATTTTAATTGGCTCAAAATTTCATTCCTCTATTGCTCGAGCATTCTCATTGATTGAGATGTTGTTGTCCTCATCTCTTCAGTTTTTTTTCCTACAAAATCAAATCAAAACAAATTAAAATGTAAAAATAAAATCAAAATGCCAAATCTCGAATTAAAAAAAATTATAATGAAATTCAATTAAATAAATAATTGAAAAGGAAATATAAGATTTCGATAGATGTCTGTGATGACTTAATTGGCCAAGGATATCATTAACGAATGGATTTTCAATGAGAAGAGACTTGGGCAAATGAAAATTCAGAAAATAAAACTCAGGAAAATTAGTTTTATTAAAAAGTTTGAGCTTGATATTCTGCTAGGTTTTAGATCCAATAAATGATCAAATGTATTAATGAAACCTCCTCAAAAATGTTCTCCATGATTTTATATTTCCAATGAGCTGTCGTGGACTTCATTTGGCCAAGTAAAACTCAATCTATGAGTCTCCAAAGTTGATGAGTCAAAAGTGCGAGAATTCTAGAATGTTTGCTCCCTAGACTAAAAATCAGAATTTTTTATTATAATATAATCCTAAATTGGATTATAATTAATAATCTAATTAATGTTAATTAATTGTATCTACATTATTAAACTTAATTAATTATAAAAATTAATTATTAAGAAAATTAAGTTAATTAAAAAAAAATAATAATGATTAATTTCAAATACTTATTACATTAATATTATAATTAATACTATATAAAAATTACAATAATAGATATAAATATTTTAATATTAATATAAAAAATTATATTTACATTAAAATTACTTCACATCAAAATCTAAGATTATATAAATCATAAGTAATGTGAGCTTGGTGGAAGTGTAAGAAGTGGTGGAGGCTTATGGAGTTTAAGGATGTGGAGGTAATGGGAAATGGAGTGATAAGGATGGGGGATAAGGAGTAGAGAGTGAGGTGGAGGGTGGGTGAGTTCATGGCAAGGAAAATTTTAAGGATGGAAAATTTCCTTGAAGTTTAAAAACATTGGCGAATCTCACTAATCCCTAATATGAAAACTATAAAATGTTTATTTACATATTTGTAAAATTATTCAAATTTATAATGATTTTATATATAGTCTCTATAATGTTGGCGATTTTTAAGGTAAAATAATTTTATATTCTAAAATTTGGGTGAAGCATCTTTTATAAAAACTGGAAATTGGCAAATCTTTTTTGTGGAAAAATCATGGAAAATTAGCCCATTGGGTGAACATTAGCCCCTAAATTTTTCCATCAGTCATGGTGACAGGAGTCATAAGGTGTTGAAAAACTTTGTGTTAAAATTTTTAGCCCTAGTGTAAAATGAAATTGCAAATCGGAGTTTTAACACTGATGCATAAAAAAAAGAAAAAAATATTTTCCATATGTGATTTGCGATGTATCGCAATCACAATATCACATCACAATTATTGGAAGGAAGCAAGTGATATGAAATTGGTTCCATGTGGAACTAATAATCCTACAAATTGAACTATAGCCACTTCGCAATTTTCAGAACCTCGTCTTCGAAATTTGTTTTAAAATAATAAATTGGAGTAAATTACCAAGATTCTGAAACACGTTCTCATCCATTGTATGACTTAGCTCGGTCATTTTGTGGGATCGTCAGTGAAAAAATAATAAAATTTGACTAAAAGTCAATATTTACAATGAATGACTATTGAACTTAATTAGTTACAAAAACATAAATATTATACATTTATTTACATGTTTTAGTCGAGGCGAGAAAACGATCAAACTTCAAAGGAGTGACATCTACAAATTGCTTGACCAAATGAGTCAAAACAAGAACCGATGGAAAGCTTGTGAAAAGTCGGATTCAATGAAACAATCAAAACATAAATCTGACAAAAATGAAAAAATGATAAAACTGTAAGACTATTAACTAAAATGAAAATCATAAAATATCTTGAGCCAAAAATTTATAGGAAGGATCTCCATTATTTGAGTCAATAAGCCAAAAATAGGGGGTGTTGAGTTTTCCCTACAGCAATGTGGACACATTGGGAAGAACTAGTTACCTCTCGTTAAAGATCATGAACTTTAATTTATCCAAAATGTTAAAAATAATGGATTTTATGAAATCGTCTAACAGTAACATATTTTCCTAGGTCCCAACTAAATAGATTAATTGATATGAGTTTGTAAACATATGTACTCAAAACAGATTGGAGTAAAATTCATAAATCCAAATTTAGGAAAATTTGTTTCAAAAATACCTCATATAATAATAGAAGAAGGTAGAGATATGAGTTTTTGATAAACCATATATCCATTTTATGATTGCCTTTGACATCTCTTCACTGCTAGAAAACCTGAACAATACCCTGAATAAGTTGTCTTTTATGCCATACAAGCCTAGTCCCACTGCCAGTGAGCATTTGTAGCCCTGCGAGGTTTACTTGCATTTCCCATACTTCCTCTTTAATAACCCTTTTGATAAGCGTATTTGAAAGCTTGTAATTTATTATGTATTTGAGTGAAAAACGTGGGAGAAAAATACATATTTATGTTTAATGGACATAATACTTCCATAATGTTTACTCAAAATTATTCCCTTGTAGCTATCAATCAAAGGATTTTATGTGGAGGTGCGGGAGGGATTCATTGTGTTAAAATCAAATCAATTTTTTCCTTGAAAAACTAAACTCAAACACCTAGAAAGGATGTGTGTTCCTCCATGAAAAAGATTTAAAGTGAGATGATCTTATGGTTCCATAAGGATATGCCTTTAATGATAAATGAAATTCATGGAAATGGATAGAGTTAAGATATTTCCCATGTACGTAAATTTTTTTCATGCAAGGAAAAAGGTATTTCATATAAATCATGGTAGAGTAACCAAAATTAAATAAAAAATAAAAGAAAAAGGAAAATAATTATTAAACTAAAGTAAGAAAGGAATCAGCAAACCAAAATAAAACTGAAGAAAAATCCAAATCTAAAAGACAAAATCCATCAAGACTACTTATACAAATGTATCAACAAAAGAGATAAAAGAAAATAATCATGTGAATGTTCCTTCTTTTGTTGAGATTTAGATAAATTTTGTTTCGCTGAGTTATAATAATTTTGGCTTTCGAGAATAGTGATGATAGATAATATATTAAATGAGAAGTCTCTTTTTGTTGCAAACTTTCTTGTTTCGAAGCAAAACCTACAAAAACAATCTTAATCATTTTCGAATAAAAGCAATGCTTAAGGAAACAATTAAAGGTTAACAAACTCCCCATTTTATTTGATTCAATGAAGATCATTACTGCTTCTTTCAAGAAGCTCTAAGCAAACTAAAAAGAAGAGAATGAACTTCAACACTAATCTCGTAGAGGTGCAATAGATTCATGAAGACCTACAAAAACAAAGTTCAAGATTAGCAAAAATTAAAAACGAAACTAAAAACAAAAGGAAAGTAATGAGAATGGGTACATGAAACTTACAATTCGATAATTTCATTTAACCTTACCTGAAAGATATCATTTTCTTCAATACTAGCTAACTTGTTACTTTAATTAGAATTAAAAGCATGAACAAGTTGAACTAACTAAAATATTTTAACCCAAAATCATCATTTATTAAATCTATTCTAAAGTGAGAAGTAAACTAGGACAGTGTAATGTTTTGTGTTCAAGGAATAAAAAATTAACCAAACTCATCAAAATTAGAATGAAGATATTATTCTTAATGAATCACAATGATGAATGTTCTCTTAATATTACAAGTTTTGTATCAACTCCATGATTTTCATAAATTCTTCAAAATTAAGACCAAATCCAAGATAATGAAGTACATATGTGTAGATGGAGAGGTCCTAAATTTTGTATATTAAATAAAGAGTGACATATCAAAACTTAAATATAAGAGAAATTAACAATGACTTAACCATGTTGCAAATTTCTTACCAATTTCTTTATTATCATAATGGTCAACCAAGAGTGCCTTAAAATATTTTATATAATACAACACATTATCAAATTTTTCATATCGCAAGTTTTCTCCTATACATAATTTTCAAACTACAAGACTCACCTTTCTCGATATGCGATTGAATATAACAGTTAAAGGATAAGGGAAGAGAGGCATAAATAAATGTTTATGACATCAAAGGATGTCAAGATAATATGTGATTTGAGTTTCACGATGCAATACATGTGTTGCAATGGCAATGTTGTGATATGAGAATATGTAATAAGAAATTGCAAAGGAGCAATTGCTATATCGGAGAATAGTCATATCGGTGATCTGATTTGTTAACAAAAGGAAATTCTGATATGATTCATACGATAATAGGATTGTGATAGATGACGTGGCTCACTGGTGGGACTAGCCTTGGATTCTATAAGAAATCGACAATCAAAAGATTTTGAATACCATGTTGATATGCGATATAGAACAAACCCGATCGTTCTATCATATGGATTTCATTTCACATCAGATCTGGGACATCGAAACATTTAAAGATGTGCCTTAACCAAAATATGAATCTTAAAACTCTCCCAAATTTTCTTAAAATTTTCATATGTTCAACCTCACCTACTAATTTAATCTAAAAATTCTAATTAATGAGTCTTCATATTTCACCCACCTCCAATTTACATCGGAAGACATGAGCGGTGAAACTCAGCTATTTTTCAGGCATACTTGTGAATAAAAAATAGTCAAGTGGTAGCAAATTTTTGAAATTTATTTATGTATGATCGTCGTGATGAATTTTTTCCAAAACAAGACAATGAAGTTCTTTCACAAATATGTATGATCTACGAG
Source organism: Pinus taeda (assembly GCA_000404065.3). Classification (NCBI taxonomy): domain Eukaryota; kingdom Viridiplantae; phylum Streptophyta; class Pinopsida; order Pinales; family Pinaceae; genus Pinus; species Pinus taeda. Next base: position 13,068 of record APFE031306185.1, read on the forward strand.
CTTCTACTATTTGAAGCCACTTTCTAAAAAAAAGGGATACCCAGAAAAAGTTAAATCCATTACTTGCTTTATTGAAAATCTGAAATAATGAAATAAGTGTAAACAGAAAAGAAATCTAATCCAAATTAATCTATTTCTATTTCTAGCCTAATGAGGGAAACATGACTAAGTATTGCCATACTTCCAATCTAACGATGTAAGAATTTTAATTCCTGAATGTATGTACATATCGATCATTTGTAACCAAAATACAAATAAAATTAAACTAAGGAATGTAAATCTGAAAGCATAATGTATAGCTATTGTTAGCAGTTTATTTACGATTACCTTCACTTGAAATGTCCTTTCGAGTCAAATTTCAATTGGATCATAGAAATCTGGATGAATTTATATTGATGATTGGAAGAGGCTCAAAAGCGAAGATGACACGCCAAATCGTGGAAATGTGTTTTAGATTCAGTGGCCTACATAAATATGTGACTGTTATGTGCAACTGTTAAACTATTAACAATCTTCCGTGAAGAAAAACTTTCCAAGTATTTTTCAAATGGGTCAATGAGAAAAATGGATGAAAATCTATTAGATACAGTGGAAGATTATTATTTGAATCAGATTGTTAGTCATATTGTGAACATTTACTCTCTTCTTTACACTTCCTTTGAGAAGGTAGAAGTAATTGATAAGAAATGAACATCAATTGAAATTGGAAGAGAAATAGCTTTTGATGTTCATGATTAGAATCTAAAACTTTTTTTCCATTCAGATAAAACATAAATTGAGTGTTCAATACCGAGCTTCTCAATATGCTAGCACGAATTATCTAAAAATTGAAAACTAAAAACATAAAACAAATTTGAATTTAAACAAAATAAATGAAGGAAAAATAATAAAATCAAGTCATAGTTTACACTAGTGTTACAATTACTGTTACAGTACAATTGAGACCAACTTAAAACAATTTCCTTTTCACAAGTCCTTGTCAGAGTAATAGAATTCACATTATTTCTAATAACAACTTGTGAATTAGAAAGAGAATCATGACTATGAATAGGAATGAGATCTTGATCATTATATAAATAATAGATTGGAATGTTTTATCGAATGTTGAAATCATTACTATGATTAATTATTTGAAAATGAGAACTATTTGAAATAATTTCTGAATTAGAATGTTCTTCATTTTAACATTTGATTAGAATTTGATCATGAGGATTGAATAGTGAAATAGACAAATTAGTGTCCTCAATGTCAAAGTATTTATCATAAATGACTTCAAGATATTCATTATAATTCCCTTGGATAATATATGATGTATCAAAACAAGAAGGAATATAAGGCACATGTTCATTAATGCCAGAAGAATGATTAATAAATAATTCTCTATCTTGATAAAAACTAATCGGAAACTCATTAGCCTCTTTGTTTTCTCAAATATCATTAATGTTAAGAGGAGATAAATTGAGATCAGAAAAAATATCAAGATAAAAGGAAAAATGAGAATCATAAGAAATGGATTTAAAAATGTCTTTACTTGATAACTCTTGTGCATTATGTTGATGATAAATTTCAGGTTTGAGATCATTCATTTGTGTACTAGTGCTTTCTTGAAAAATATTGCTTTTCTATCCCGAATTTCGCATTTGCTCATCATAAAACAATTCAGAAATTTGTACGGTAGGAAGTGTATTATTGGAAACTTCGATTATTGCTTGTACTTTCTGATTTATGTTCTATTTTTCTGAATTTAACGCATAATGATTTTCAGATTTCAAAATGGTATCTTCTTCAAGATTATTTCTAGTATCTTCTTGCGCTTGAATAGTAAAATTCTCCAAACTTTGTGATTGAGATTTGCTGACATGTGAATATGCATCTTGATCATTATCAATACTGTAGGAAGTGTTCAATAAATGAAGAAATCGATCATACATAATAGAGGGCACTTCATCATCATTTGTTTGCACCTCCATATTGTAATTCTCAATTATGTTAATGTAATTGGAAAGAGTTTGAGAAAAGTTTGAAATAATTTCACATGGATTATGAATGGGAGGAAGAGAGAAAATATGTTCAAACCAATCTAATAATTCCTCTTATGAAGGCTTTTCTTCAATTTTAAATCTCAATCAATTTAAACGAAATTGAATGGTAAAATTAGTCAAAGACTCATTTCCAAACGTTTTTAAATCTTCTATTTCTTCATTTACTTGTTTGTAATTATAATGGTCAAATTTGTAAAGGAACATTGTAACAAATTGATCCCAGCAATGAATTGACGTAACTGGAAGTGATTGACACCAGCTTCTGGCTTTTTCCAAGAATGTAAGAGTAAAAATCCTACATAAAATACCATCATCAATTCCTTGAGGTGTAAAATTTGAAAAAAAAATGAATAAATTGAAAGGCATGATGAAAGGCAGAAGAATTTCTCTAACCATTAAACTTTACTTGAGACAAGAGTCTTACCACTTCTGGTGGAGTATTGGAAGATGCACGTCTAGAAATACAACTCCGAATTGGAAGCTTAAGAGGAGCCATTGTAATAAAAATAAGATGTTATAATACTAAGACTCCAATACACAACAAGTTTCAAGTCCTCCTTTTAGCGCCAAAATGTTGAAGCCTCGAAATTTGCTGCAACAACATGGGGGATGACTACCCATCCTGACCTTAAAGCAACTCCCTTTCCTTTTGGAATGGTAGTTCTGAATGGTTCAACTAGGTCTAGTTACCCTTTCTCAATCTCAAAAATGGCTTACAATATGACTTTCATCCACCAATGGAGAAGAGACATCAGTTCAACCCTCTGGCTCATCACGCAAGAAATTCATCCTTAAGCTAATATGGGGCTCAACCAAGCCACAACTAAATCTTGTCTCCTCGGGAAGAGGACTTATAATAATGTAAAATTAAATATAAATGACAACTTATTCTATAATGCAAGAAAAAGGGACAAAATCCCGATCCTATCTCAATTAGGCAGATATAGATCTAACTGAGAGCAAGATATTTAAATGATTGTGATTTAAATATGTCTTGCTTATATTCAATATCAAGCTAACAAATTAGTTTAATTAACTAACATTATGAATACCAAGTCACATTCTATTAAGAGACCTCTTGACTCAAATAATCAACCAACAAAATTTAGGAAGAAGTTCACAATTTTGGTATTGATTGTTTAATTAGTAATTTGAATAATTAAACAATAATATGAGGAAGAAGTTCTCAACATATTACTATTTGTTAAACTATTATTAAAAGACATATTTATGAGTAAATAGTTACTCAAAAATCAGAATTCAACCAATAAGAGTAGAGATAAATAATAACATATGATTGAAAATAATTACTCATATTCACAAAAGTGCACAAATATGAATAAAATGACACATTCCTGCCATCATACAATGAAACTAGTATTTAAAATAGTAGTATTAGAAATACCAATTTATTGAATCCAGTTGTCTTGCCCTGGTCTCCAACAGTGCTTTAGATTGCTTGAATTTATGTTGTTACAACAAGAGTGGAAGAAGTGCAAACTCTGACCATCACACATAATTCAGAATGAAAAAGAAAATTCCTCAATAATATTGAGATGTGTGCTTTTAACTCCTCCCACTTACGACTTTGAATCCCTATTACAGAAGCAATTTTGGAATTCCCTAATTGCAGAGGAGAGAAGTCCTTCTTACATTCTACAATCAGGTATTTATAATATATAGAAAATAATTTAGAATATCAAAGTTTGTTGAAGAATAAATCATCTCCATCAATTTTCATTGGCTCAAAGTTTCATTCTTCTATTTTTGGAGTGTTCTCATTTATTGAGATCTTGTTCTTCTCATCTCTTCAATTGTTTTCCTGCAAAATCAAATCAAAACAAAAATAAAATCAAAATGCCAAATCTGGAATTAAAAGAAATATAATAAAATTCAATTAAATAAATAATTGGAAAGGAAATCTAATATTTCTATTGATTTCTGTGATGATTTAGTTGGCCAAGGATGTCATTGACGAATGTATTTGCATTGAGAAGAGGCTTGGGCAAATGAAAATGCAGAAAATAAAACTGAGGAAAATTAATTTTATTAAAAATTTAGAGATTGATATTATGCTAGGTTTTATATCTAAGAAATGGTCAAATATGTTAATTAAACCTCCTCATAAACGTTCTCCATGATGTTATATTTCCAATGAGCCATCCTAGGCCTCATTTGGCCAAGTAAATCTCAATCTATGAGTCTCCAAAGTTGATGAGTCAAAACTGTGAGAATTCTGGAATATTTGCTCCCTAGACTAAAAATAAGATTTTTTTCATTAAAATATAATCGTAAATTAGATTATAATTAATAATAATAACAATTAAATTTATAATTGTATCACATTATTAAACTAATTAATTATATATTAATTTAAATACTTAAGTAATTAAATAATTAATTAATTGTTTAATTTCAAATACTATTATATTTAATATTATAATTATATTATATAAAAATATAATTGAAAATTACAATTAATATATAAATATTATAATATGAATATAAAAATATTATATTTACACTAAAATTACTTCACATCTGTTACACGAATAAATCCCCTAGGGCTTTGGGTTAGAACCCCAACAGAGCAAGAGTAATCTACAACAAGAAACATGCATACAACTCAGGCAACATGCTTAAATAAACAAACTATGCAAGGATGAACATACGTGGATGTCCTTCGTTTGGGTAGTTCTAGCCAGGGTTCAAACCCTCTGCAACTCCTTATGATCTTCGAATATGCAAATCAACCAATTGAAATACACATAGCAGTATATAGATAAAGCATTTTAATGAAATCAACTTTACATCATATAAGTAAATGGTTAGTCATACATCAAAGTAATAATTCATACATGAACCATAACAATAACATGTGATGCATAAACAAAGTCAATCTTAGGAACAAGACAATGTTTCATTTTACTGTAGAAAACTATAATAAACATGGAAAGAGTTCACCTAAGTCTTCCTCTTCTGGCTGCAAGCGGAACCATCCTCCAGGTCCATCCAGTCCTAGTCTTCAATAGCCTCCTTCTATAACCAATACCATCATACCTCAAACAAATGTGAGAATATCAACACTTAAGGAAACAAGGGTTTCTTGAACTTGAGGAAGTGCTTGAAGCACAGGAATACTTTAGACTTGATCAGGGGATAATCTTAGTGTAGTAATTCTATCTCTTCCCTCCTCTTTAAGGCCTTCCCATAGAAGTCCTTTTATTCTTATCCCAAATTAGTTTTTTAGTTGGGGAACAGTTGGGAATAGTTGGGCCATGGGCACTAGGAGGTAATCAATAGGTAAAACCCGTGAACGCCACCCATAGTTAAGGAAATTTATTTTTTTTTAAGTGTTTTAACACATATACGCGAGTTGGGTATTGACTAACTCGCATGTACACACTTTTATCACAACGAAAAGTCGTGTACAGGGAGTAAAAGACTATTTTTAAAATATTTGGACCAGGTCTTGAACGAGGGGTTGCCCTAGGCCATAAACCAAGCATCACATATACAAAGGGTGATATTTGGAGCTATAACAACATCAAAATCTAAAATTAATACAATCATAAGTAATGCGAGCTTTGGTGTAAGTGTTAATGGAGTGGTGGAGGGTTATCAAATTATAAGGATGGTGGAGGTTAATGGGAAAATGGAGTGATAAGGATGGAGGCATAAGGAGTGGAGAGTGAGGTGGAGGGTGGGTGAGGTCATGGTGATGGGAGTCATAAGGTGTTGAAAAACTTTGTGTTAAAATGTTTAACCCTTGCATAAAACTAAATCTCAAATCGGAGTTTTAATGCAGATGCATAAAAAACAAAAACTTTTATTTGCGATATGTGATGTATCACAATCGCAATATCGCATTGCAATTTTTTATTGCATTTCTTTTATCACAATTTTAAAATCATGATTCTTGGAATGAAGCAAGTGACATGAAGTGGGGCCCGCATGGAATTAATAATCCTACAAATTGGAATATAGCCACTTTGCAATTTTGAGAATCTAGTCTTGGAAATTTGTTTTAAAATAATAAGTTGGAGTAAATTACCAAGATTCGGAAACATGTTTTCATATGTTCTATGATTTAGCTGGGTCAAGGAAAGGAAAGCAGGATTTGTTAATGGTGTTGGACCCGCCAACATGTTAGGGGATCTCTGTGGTAAGAATTCCCAACAAGGCCTCATATTGTTTGGTGTAGGAGTCCCAACAGTGGGTTGCACGATATCATCTTGACCTTAGTTGTGCGCAAAGGAAAGTAAGGCATCCCTATTGGTAGCAAGGGTGTGACATGTGTAGCTAGCCAAGGAAGGTGTATGAATAGTTCTATCGCATTGGGGAAGGAATGAGTACGCCCCTTGGAAACCTTTGTAAAAGCACATCTTCAAAGGGAACACATGAGAAAAGATGCATCACAAGCTAGAAGGAAGTTGAACCAACAATCTAAAGTGATGGTTAAACCAACAACACATTTCAGTAAGATTCATACATACATATACAAAAAGAGTCCATACATACATGTGTAGGCACACAGATACATATATCATTAGAGTAAACAAGTTAACTTAAATACAATAACCACATATATATGAAACTTGTTGGCTCCATTATATTAAGAAGTGAAATTTCAAATCATACAATATAACCATGACTAACCACTAGTCCCTATAACAGAACGTTGCAGTCACTATCACCTGCTCCTCTAAAGTGATGTACTAGCTTTGCATTGTAGAGAAGCCAAGCCTCGTTTCAATACTCTCCAAACTTTCTCTAAGATACTCCTATTGGAAGCTTGGTTGACCAAAATCCTATACAATGAGTTATGAGGGACTATATATAGCAAATCTTGGGGTAACCCTTGATATTCCCCTTTGTGACTGTCCATCTACCCTCATGAGCGTTCAACTACTCTATGATTGTTACATTCATCTATTGATACTTGAACTTCCAATTGACAAAAAGTTACATACAATATGCACATGTACCCATGTACCCATGTACCCAAGATCAATAGTCCACGATTGTGTCCGTGTAATCTATGGTGACATCCTTGTGGAAACGAATTGTTGCCTCTGTTGCATTCGAGTACACTACTCCAGATCCTTTGTCCAACTCATCTAATAATATGTGCATCGTTGTCTTGAGTGATGTTGGACCAGCGACATACTAATGCATGGTGTTTGCATTGATCACCAAATTTGCACTGGTGACTATACGCATCAGCTAATCAAAGTATGAGTGAAGTTAGAGTCAGAATTGTGCCTTTGTCTTTGCCTGAGTGAGTGTCCAAATAGATGGGATCACATGTGTACATACAACAATAACCATGCTTCTACATACCCATAGATGGGAAGCCTGCAAGGTAGAGATGAGTTGTGGGCGTTCTTCATAGTTCTAGATCTCACACCGGATACATACCTTCAACTCAACCGCTCTGGGATTCATCATCTTTGGAAAGTGTAACAAGGATCTCTTGTATCTCATTGTCCATTTTTACATGTGGTCAGCAACAGTATGCAAGTTTAATAAGATATGTGTTCTCCTAACATGTCGCTACTGCTAACTGTTGATGTGGACAACTACCTTATGCATGGTACCAAATCTAGTGCTCAATGTTGCATGATTGTCTCAAGGGACAATACTTCATCTACTATCTCCTTCTTCAAATCTATTCAAGCACATGATGTAATGAGTTCTCCTCCATGCTTGGCCATCTGTAACTCCTGAGCCATTTTCTCATTCTCGACTATCAAGAATAGAATGCTCGAGCTAGTTTCTTTGGCATTTGCTTTGGTAGAATCAACTAATGTTGTTGGATGCTTTCACACGTCAGACACGATCACTTGTTCCTCAGACTACGCAGGAGATTTGTGGTCATCAAGATTAGACACTTTCTGTGGTTATACAACTCTATTCTACGACTCATTGAATGATATGTTGTACATCTCTTCTTCCAGATTGTCTCCAAGGATCTCAGTGTCCCCTCGGTCACTCAGGACTTGCTCTGCTTCAGGACCCGGTGGGTCGACCTCTTGAGGGTAATGAATGAGATCAATTTCTTGCTCTAACTATGGTTTCTCCATCTTCATATCCATATTCTTAACTGCTCATTCAATCTCTTATGTGAAGTCTTGCTCTTGTGACTTCTCACCCTTTTGTCTTGGTGCTAGCTATTTAAATGAGTTGACTACCTGTACGGGTATAGTTTCATATGTCTATACATGTTGCAGCCCCTACTATATTTTTCCTTGTTGGGCTTCCTTCCCTATATGTAGAGCTCATGTTCCTTTCAGAGTTGCTCCTTCAATGCTTCCTCCATCCTCTATTTTTCTCTTTGCCTTTGTGCATTCCTCGTGTCGCATTATTACCTCTTCACCTCAATTACCAAATTTGCTTTCTACAGAAGTGGGTCTACTCTGAACTTCCAAATTTTCTCTTCCTTCATGCTGTCAACAATCTTTCTCTTTCCTTTATTGCGCGTTGGTATGTTTACCTTTGCTACTATTGTTGTTGGTGGTCTCCTGGATGCTATTTCACGCTACTTTGCTAACCATTCCATAGAAATGTTGATCGGTTCATTGGGCCTAAAGAAGTTGTGATGATATCTACATGGGTCTTCCTCAGCCTACTAACATGCCTTGTGGATCCACAAAAACTGTACTCTCGCATAGTGATCCTTCAACAAATAATGCGGGTCATACGGATTGTAGATTTGGTTGTTGAAAGGATATTTCTCGCACTATTCTGCTTCAGCATCGACATGCTTGATATTATGTATCTCATACAACTCGATCCACAACGGAAGAGTGGGCTAAGGGGCCTTCTTCTTCTCGTGCATCCTAGTTGACAGTCTTGCCGAGATGTGGTATGACACTTCTTGCATGACGAGCTTTGTTCGTGCAAACTTCAGCAAAACATCTGGGGGCTTATCCACGTTGTACATCCATATGAGGATGCCAAATGGCGAGGCATACCAATTGGCTATGTCAATGGGTGGCTCCAATGTTTCCTTCAAAATGCAAGGTGGATCGTTCCAAAATATCATCTTGTACACTGGGGTGAAAAAATGATATGGTAGTTGCATGATGACCCCTCAGAAGTTGCATTCTGAAAACAATTTACAATAAGTGTTCACAAAGGTTTCTATTGATGTCCATGCCCACTTCAAGACTAAGAACTCCTTATAGACATAGATTGCATCCAAGATGTATGAGGACATGTATATTTCTTCTTGCTGCCCTTTGGGCAGCTGTCGAGCTCCTGTTACCTATTCCTTCAACCTGTGAGCCAAGATGTCAAACCAATTGCATAATTTTCTTTCACTAGATAGTTGGTCCAACACGATCACCCAACTGTGCGAGAAGGTCTCCATGCTCTCTTTGCCATACAAGCAACATGCAAAGGTGACCAAGTACTAATATGCCTTCTATAGTATTTTTGTCTTGTAAATTTGGTTGGGTGTCATCATGAATTTGGCTGGCTCCTTCACCCAGTTCTTCAAGATATAACTAGAGTTGGTATTGTTGTTGGGTATGTTGAAAGGTGTCTCCATGGTGATCCCTAGCTTAATAAAATGGTACATCTATTGATAATCATGTGCTCTAAAGGTATTAATATTCGTCCTGCTGACGTTGCTCAATTTCATCATCTCGAGATCAATGTGCGTGATGATCCAATGTATCATTTCCACACATCAGAACGTGGAGTATTTTCATGCAATCCTATCCAAGCCGGACTTGTGAATGTTCACATAGACTTGGTAGTCATCAAGATTTTCCCCAAATGTGCTTGAGAATTCATCACTGACCTCTTTCCATTTCAGCTTGTTATCTTTGTCTATGGTCATCTTGGTGTCTTTGTATATTGAAAAACTCATAGACACTCACTCAATTGCTGCTCTAGTTATGCTTCCATTGGTGTCCTTTGTCGACCCTTCTCTCTTGGAGGCCATTGATCCTGAACTGCTGAGAGGTAGATGGAAACATACTATATCTAGGGACAGGGTGGGATGCATGGTAGAAATGTGTGAGCTAAAATGAAAGAAAACATGAGGGATGACATGAAACATACCTGGGGAACTACTGGAAAGGATTATGTAATTTTCACTGGGAGGACAAGAGACTGACTATTAGAACTATAGGAAAGGCAATACAAACTATCATGAGATTGGTTGACTTCTCGAATTGTGCAATGTGTAATCCAGTCTGGCCTGTTGGGTGTTGATATTGCATAATGTGCAATTTAGCTGGAAAGTGATGTAGGCCTAGGAACTACATTGAGAAAGTTTTTGTGCTAGTAGTCACTACCTATTAAAATTGCATAAAGCAAGATTGGAGGGCACTGACTAGACATATTTTCTAATTTTTTGGGAGGAAGGTATAACCTTGCCTCTCCCAATTGCATAATGTTGTCTGTGTGAGGCAGAATCTGGGACAAGGCTACCCAGACCCACCGATGTGAAACTAATAGCATATGAAGATGTGAATGCATGGTGATGTTGAGTGTAAGTGGGAGTGAATCATAATGCATGAAAATAGTGAATGCAAGATTCAAAAAATGGAACAACATTCATGCGTGTGAAACGAGTCACTGAATCGACGACCATTCGTGCAAAACAATGTCATACATGCGACAACTTTGAAATTCTAACGAAATCTGAAACTATTCTTGTGTAAGCTAACATGTATGAAAATGACAACAAGTTTTCAAATAAATGAATTAGACAACAGTCACAGAAGCCAAAACATAAAAAGTGACAAAAAAGCTACAAAATACAAATAAAGAAGACTTACCCATAAATAGTTGAGTTGGATGTGTCAAAGACTCCTCGATGTATTGTGGGATGTCAGAGATCCAAGATCGATGTGAAGAAGGAGATATGAAGCATCAAATAAATAAGTTTGAGGCTCATGACATGCATGCCACAAATCTAGGAAAAAGAGACACTTGGAGGAAAGTTTCTGAAACGATCTTTGCATGTAACCTCCACCTGCTAAAAATAGCTCACTAAAATCTAGGGATGATTTTTTCATGTTTCTTTTTTCTATTTCAGGAAAACGTAGCCAATGCATGCAAGTCAAGTTTCCTCGGTCCCAAAGGGAACCCTCAATGTGAAGGCACATGCAACAACCTGCTTCACTGAGAGGGATTTTTTGCCAAATTTATGGGAGGGAGATGGGTTGGTTATCCAAAGGGATTGCAAAATTTCTGGGAGAAGCAGCTGACTGCCACCAATAATTACACAATTTATCGGTTGAGCTACACTACTTGGCTAGGTTGCTTAGTTTTCTCTCAGAAGGTTATTTGACAGGATTGCATAGTTTTTGGTCCCAGTAGGCTCCCAGTCAAATTTGCACAATTTCTCGAGGGAATGCTAGTTGCCATACAGAATTACACAACTTCTTGAGGGAGCTCATGCACCAGCAACTAGCCAAAGTCTATAGTTGCAGCCTGCGAGGGGAGTGAAGCAAGATATCATACACAAGCTAGAAAGCTCCTGAAAAACCAATGAAGCTCATGTACTTGACAATGCAAGACATGTTGCTGAGGATGGTTTGTAGGGAGGCTCCAAAACGAAGCTAAGGAAAAATTTTGGATGGTGGTTGTAGCCACTACAGCACTTGGCGACACACTAGTAGAACTCCAGCTCTCTGTACGGACCTTGTTTATGAAAATCAAGTCCAACAGAACTCGAAGTATTGTTCAGTTCTATGTTCTTCTTGGTTTCCATGCTTGATTGCAATATGCATCATCTACCAATCCCTTGTTTGGTTGACACACATTCCAAGACAAGTCAACACAATTGTTTCTATTGGGGATGAGGGGTATATTGGTACACAAGTAGTATGGTCATTAGAGTTTTAGTTTCAACTCTGTTGTTGCTTCGCTACCAATAGACCTGCACAATACCTCAGTGGAGTCACGCAAGAACACAAGCATCACTCCATTGCCAACGAGGCTGGTCAGTACCCCGATGGAGTACTTGCATCACCTCTCTGCACAGGAAGCCTTTTTCTTCTTTCACCTTATTCATTTTTCATTTTTCTGATTTTTTTTTAACATTTTCATTTTTTCATTTTTCATTTTTCATAATTATGCATAACACTTATTCATTTCAGATGCAGAAGAGGGATCCTGAATTATTGAGAGCATAAGAGGTTGTTCCTTTATAAAAGTAGTTTATATATACCTTTCACATGATTTTTAAGGTTTTCCCCCTCACCTTACTCTACTTAACTAAGATGACAAGGATTTACCCAAAAATAAGGTGACACTAGTTAGCACACAAGCGTTGTGTTTTCACCAAGGTTCACTTCAAACCGTACATATTTTCCATTGAAATATCATGGTTTGAAGATAACAAGTTCTTCATACAGAGTCAAGATGACAGATAACCAAGTATTTATAACTGGGAAAGTCCTCTTGTACTTTACCCAACTTGTTTCAAGAGTCGCACACAGTTTCATGTGAAACTAACCTACAAACATAAAAAAAAGAAAACAAACAATAAGACAAATCAAGATTAGAAGTAAATGCATAAGCAAAGTGAGTATGAAAATAAGCAAGAAAGAAAACAAACATGCAAACTAAGAAGAAAACAAGCATGCAAGAAAAAAAACCAAAAGCAAACACTACTCCTACTCCTAAGCTAATGGTGCATGGGTCTGTTCATGTGAAGTGATACTTCCAATGTAGCCATGAGTGCATTGGTCGATGCATGTTGGTGAAGCCATGATTCACAAACAACACTGTTGTGTGAACTAGAAAACATAAATGATATAATAATCGAGAAAAACACAGCCTGAGTTTATATGTGTCCTCAGAACACAAGTGAGTGAAAGTGAATGACATTCAATCCATGGACTTACCAAAGTGTTGCGCAACAGTTCATGCAACTCTTAAGCATGTGCATACTCTTGACTCTAACATGCAAGAAATCGAAAGAAAAAAATGCAACTTGCATTGTGCACACGTGCTTTATATGTAAGGTTCCTCCAATGCATGAGCGATGGGATCACGTATCTCGAGTGGAGGAAGTATAATCTATCTATGAGATTGATTTTCAATGCATACAGATGAGTGATGAGGAGCCTCAGGTGTTTCAACAATTTCCTAATCAAAAGTAAAAACAACCTCATGACAGTAAGGGCCTAACATAACCATCGGCTCAGGCAAAAGTGCCTCAAAAATCTATGGTGTTTTGAATTTGTCAACAGATAGATCATCATAAACAGGTGGCTTGGAAAAATCAACTGTGATAGAATCATCATCATGATCGAATACGAGAGTAAATATATCATGAGAGCTATGATCAAGAAAATTAATGATTTCATCGGCATCCTCATGATCTTATGAACCAAACAGAGGTGTAGATGAGAAGTGAAAAAATTCACCCTCTATTCTTTCGAAAAAAGCAGATTAAAAATCAAGTGGATTTTCAATGAATAAATTGTCCTTTTTTTTATGGATGATAGACTAACATCCAGTGAGTCTTGTGAATGATCAATTATCAATGCATTCGCAAAAAGATATACACATGTGAAATCAGGGATGGAAGAATCACCAAATATGTCAGGAAAGAATGGAGGAGGCTCAAATAGAAGGGAGTCATGCTTCGTCGGGGGTTGATGCTCAAGCTCCCAGTCATACTCTTGATAAATGATAACACAGGTTGTTTCTGCAACACCAACTCCATCAATATCTTGATCCTTGTTCGCAACAAGTGTAGAGATCGGAATGGAAGAACACAAGAAAGTGCAATAGGGAGGATTGACATGACACAAAGACAAAGGTTGAGGTAAAACACATATGTGAGAACCCACGGGTTTCACAACCAATCTGCAAAAAAAATGAGTGAAGTGATGTTTGGAGGATGTGATAGTTGAATGAATGTGTGTGCTTGTTCTCCCACATCACTCTATAGTGGTGGAGTTGTTCGATGAGGGGATGTCAAATAGTCACTTGGGACAACAACCATCTCTATCTGTGACTGCGCAACTCCATCACTGAAGTATGTTGAGTGGGGATCGGGCTTGAACTTTCTTTTAGAATAAACACATTTCGTAAGACAATACACAAATCTATCCATGAGGTATTGGAATTTCATTTGGCCTTTTGGAGCTTGAAATTGCAACACACAAAAGCAATCCAAAATTCCACAGGCGATTCATGTGGGTCCTTTCATTGTTGTAATAGCTTTTGGTCAGAGGTTCTAGATCAAAATTATGGAAAGTATATTCAATGAGATCAAGAAACTTCTCAAGTGAGTGCACGTTGCCAGGACGTAGACTCCAGCGCCACCATTGTGGGGATTCTTGAAGTGTGTATGCAAGAATCATACTGACCTCTTCTACCTAGAACTCATCTACATCGTCAATGAATGCATAGAGGTCTTCTAAGTACTCAAGCTAGGCTACCTCACTTTCACCATCATACATGAATTCAGACAATAGATAAAAAAAATCCCTCGTGATGTTGAGAGGTTTGACGTGCAAAAGACATGGTGGAGGGATGAGTCTCATGCAATCCATGATAGATATAAAGAGGTCCAAAACAAGATGAGAGGACATAGCTTGTCATCTGGCCCTCCTTCTAGCGACAGAAATGTTGACAGTGTTGGACCCACCAGCATGTAACAAGATCTCCCCAGTAATAAGTCCCAACTAGAACTCATACCATTTGGTGTAGGAGTCCCAACAGTGGGTTGTAGACTCGTACGATATCGCCTTAACCTTGGTTGTGTGCAGAGGAAAGTAAGATGTCCCTATTGGTAGTAAGGGTGTGACATGTTTAGAAGGCCAAGGAAGGTGTACGAATGGTTCTATCGCACTGAGGGAGGAATGAGTATGCCCCTTGGAAACATGTGTAAACATGCATCTTGAAAGGGAACACATGAGTAAAGATGCATCAAAATCGAGAAGGAAGGTGAACCAACAATCCAAATTGATGGTTAAAACAACAACACATTTCAGTAAGATTCATACATACATATACAAAAAGAGTACATACATACATTTGTAAGCACAAAGATACAGATATCATTAGAGTAAACAAGTTAACTGAACTACAATAACTACATATGCATGAAACATGTTGGCTCTATTATATTAAGAACTGAAATTTCCAATCATATAGTACAACCATGAACAACCACTATTCCTAATAACGGAACATTACAGTCACTGTCAGCTACTCCTACAAAGAGATGTGCTAGCTCTACACTGTAGAGAAGCCAAGGCTTGTTACAATACTCTCAAAGATTTCTCTAAGATACTCCTATCTAAATCTTGGCTGACCAAAAGCATATACAATGAGTTATGAGGGACTATATATAGCAAATGTTGTGATAACCCTTGACATTCCCCTTTATGACTGTTCATCTACCCTCATGACTCTTCAATTACTCTATGACTATTACATTCAGCTATTGGCACTGAAATTCCACTTGACAAGATGTTATATAAAATTTCCACATTTACCCATATGATACAAAATAGGTTTGAGAATTAAGCCATGCAAGACATCACTATGACTCAGACAACTGGGGAAGACTAGCTCCTCGAAATCCTCATGATGGTCAATAATAGTGAACTGACTCCAAGCTCCATAGTCTGTGATAGTGTACGTGCACTCTATGGTGACATCCTTCTAGAAGTTAACTCTTGCCTCTCTTGCATCTGGGTACACTTCTCTAGCTTCTCTATCCAACTCATCTAATAACATTCACATCATTTTCTTTAGTGCGGTCAGGCAAGCGACATACTGATCCATGGTGTCTGCACTCATTGCCAAGTTATTGCTAGTAGTTATGTGCATTAGCTCATCAAAGTATGAGTGAAGCTCCAGTCAGACTTGTGTCTTTGTCTTTGCTTCAGTGAGTGTTCCAATCGATGGGATCACATGTGCATGCACAAAAACATCCATGCTTCTAAATACTCATGCATGGGAAGACTGCAAACTAGTGATGACCTGCGAGAGTTCTTCATATTTCCGTATCTGACTATAGGTACATTCCTTCAGCTCAATCGATCAGGTCTTCATCATCTTGGGAAAGTGTAACAAGGCTCCCTTGTATCTCATTTTCCATGTTTTCATGTCATCAACAATAGTATGAAAGTTTAACAAGATATGTGCTCTCTTAACACATGGGTGCTGCCAACCATTGAGATGGACGACTTCTGAATGCACGATACCAAATCTAGAGTACAACTCCTGCATGACTGTCTCAAGGGATGATACTTCATCTAGTATCGCCTTCTTCAACTCTGGTTGGGCAGATGCTATAATCATTTCTCCTCCCTTCTTGGCCATCTATAACTCCTTAGAGATTCCCTCATTCTCTATTATCAAGTAGTGAAAACTAGAGCTAGTGGATTCAGTGTATGCTCACGCAGCATCGGTGAATGTTGCTAGATGATTGTGCACATCATACACGATCAATCATTCCTCAAAATTCATAGGAGATGTGTGGTCATTGGGAGTACACACTCTGTGCGATTGCAAAACTCTATGTTTTGATTTGTCAAATGATATGTTGTGCATCTCTTCTTCAGGATTATCTCCAAGGATCTCAGTGTCCCCTTGGTCTCTCAGGACTTTCTCTGCTTCTGGATATGGTGAATTTGGTGGGTGGACCTCTTGATGGTAAGGCATGAGGTCGATGTCTTGATATAACTCTAGTTTCTCCATCTACGTATCCATCCACTCAAGTGCTTGTTCAATCTGTTGATCGAAGTCCTATTCCTGTGACTCCACACCCTGGCCTCTTGGTGCCAACGTTTTGGATGACTTGACTACCTATACAGGGGTAGTTTCATCTGTCTATACATGTTGTGCCCCACACTGTATATGTACTTGCTATGCTTCCTTCTCCTATGTGTGTAGCTCCTGTTCCTTTTAGATTTTCTTGTTCAACTTGTGTCCTTTAGTGGAAACAATTTCCACACCTTAAGCACTTGATGTTAGACAAATCCTTTTTATTCTCCTTTTCCCCTTGCAAGCCTTGTTCTTCACTGGGACCTTTTTCTTAACCTATTGATGCAAGGGCTACATGGTCTTCCTACTTCACACAGTTTGATGCCTTACTTCTACTTCGACTTATGAATATCTTTATTAGAGATCGCCTCATCTCCACTTGTCATAGATCAACCCACATTTAGTCATACCCAAGACATGTATCTCTTTGAAGAATACCTTGGAAAAAATTCTTTGAATCCTTGGTGACACTATTGAGTGATAACCTCACCATTTGAGTATGTAGTCCTGCCTCTATTAAATTTGCAAGTCCTTCTTTGATATCCTGAAGTCTGGTGAGAAAGGGATCAATGCTTTCACCCTTCTTCATGCCAAGATTCCTCAGCATCTCTTTGAAGAACATATTCCACTACCCCAAAGGATTCTTACATAGCCTTATGAGAGCATCCCACATCTCCTTGGTTGTATTCTTGACCGATATGTGTGAGATTATATGGTATTACACCCCATCAAGGATCATTCACTTCATATTTTCCATCTCCTTCTTGAATTATTTCAAATGATTTACATGAATAATTTTTTCCACAATGTTCTCTGCATAGGTTTTCACATCTTGCTTGTAACACCCTCCTCCCACATCCACCTTGGTAACCATTCCAATAGGGGTAATCATGAGACAAGAGGTTACTATGATCAGTTTTGAACTCCTATGTGACCTTAAGAAAGTGGAATCAAAGGAAATATCACACACAATAATCCAACATCATCAATAAAACCCTAATGAGACAAGTGAGACACTTAAAAAACTTCTCCCTAGGTCCCACTATTGTTTTCGATCTCTTAGGTGATAGTTTCTCTCATGCTATGAGAAAGTGAATGTTCAACAACCTAAAGCTTCTCTCAGAGGCTTGCCTTTCAACTACCAAAGACTCAAGTTGCATGTTTTGTGCTAGCAACCCCGAGATTTAAGCCACTTTTTCAAGTCCAAAGGCTAGGCCACTGTCCAGAATGGATTCATAGCTTGAAATCACTAAAAGTACAGGGAAATAATGATGCAAAAGCACTAAGATAAAAAAGACCATAACTAGAACCCTACTATCCATGAGAGGCATTTCATCAAACATGTCATCAATATGTAACCTACATGTGTAAACAATAGAAGCAAGTGTAGTGATCTCATACTTACCTGAGAATCGCTATGAACCATTGTTTCCTTGTGTCATTTGATACATTCCCATATATTAGATCATAGACACATTAACCATTCATATATAAGTAAAAACATGTTGAGAGCCATAAATAGTTGTTTTCATAAAATATAATTATAACCACCATAATAGAAACATAAATACCATACACATATGAGCCATCAAAATCCATATATACATCATCAAATTTACACATGAAGAACAAGCAAGTGAGTTTATAATTAATGATTGCAATAAACCCACCTGTTATGGGACTACCACATTCCACCCAACCATCGATTGGCTGAGCCAAGTCTCTCTTTAGCCAATCACCCCTCTGCCATATTCCAAATATGAATGTGGGACTTATAAAATAGATCAAAAACACCAATCAACATGGATTCCACCGAGTTATTTCCCTACACCGTGACGAATTTGAGTGTTTCCTAATCTTTTAGGATTTACAGTGGATCCATGGTCTGATCCAGGGATCATTAGGCCCTACATCAAGACATACCCTCCAGGCTTTACCATGCATTCCATCCCAGAACCACTAGGCTCAGTGGACATAAAATTCACCTCTTAACTTTGTCGTATATCTCGCCATTCACTCATAAGAATTCCTAGGCCCACCAAGGTACATAATTTGGCTTTACTGCAATAAAGAGTTTGGATCAAGCCCTGATATGCCAGTGGATTCATGATCCTCAATCTGGTTCATGGACCACTAGACCATGTTTTTGTGAATTCAGAGATCCACCCCACTCATCTTTTAATCCAATCTAGTCATCCCACATAAATCAAATGATAGAACCAATCTCATCAAATCTATCAATAAATGGCAAGGCTAGGCTAAAAATATTGTCACACCTAGAAAAACCCATTCATTACTAGAAAATAAACACATTCAATCCCATGCATGCCAAATCTAGCAAAGAAAATACACATTCAAGTCAATACCTACAATGAAGCTTGTTGTACCTACTTGATCCTATATTTCCTTGCTTGATCTTTTCTTCCTCTTTCCTTCTTTTCCTTCCTTTCTCCAATGACAAAGTGCTCCAAGAAAACTCTAAGTTTCGAGGAGTGTGAGAGAGAGAGAGAGAGCAATGAGAAAGCTCCAACACTGAACTAATCAAACCTTGCCAACTAATCCTCAAAACCCTTTTTATGAATGAGGCCTCTATTTTCTACATTCTCCATTATTTTCCTTCATTTTCCTCCTCACATACAACGTCTAACCTTTCACCTTCCTTTTCTCCTAATTACCTTTATTTTCATAAGTAAATGCTAATTAATGCCTCATGCCTTTTCAAAGCCTTAGCCAATTTCCCTAACCATAAACCACCAAACGAACACCCACTAGGATATTTTTCTGAACATTCAGCGCTGAATATGTGTTCCATAAACTGTGGTATTTATATATTTTTACATAGAACTTTGACGAGGGCTATTACAATGCTCATCTGACAAAAAGGACATGTTGGCTTTCTAAATGATACATTTGGAAGTTCCCTCAAGCCTAACTTGATCTCTAAGCTCGAATGTGGACATTTTTGCAAAAAATCAAAACTATTAAATAAACTAGATTCTCCTCCTATTTTCCTCTTTAGTTGCATATTCTAAAATGTGTACTCCCTCCTCGAATGTATAAAATTTATTTTTTTTCCTCTCTATATATTCAACAACTTTCTTGGACTATTTTTTGGCTTGCATGGTCCTGACCCAGGTTTAGCTTTAGTTAGCCAAAAAAATCCATACACTACTATCCCTTTCCCTTTCGACATCAGCCCGTGGAGTACGGACTGAAGTGTCACCAGAAGCAGTATGGGGGGGTGCTAGAACCAAGCTTCCATACCCTTGAGATGGATGTGATGTCTTTTTATTCGAACAATACCTGACTTCGTGCAGGTTACTTATCGCTTTGTTCTACCCTTCAATACCTTCGTGAAATGTTACAATCAGCTTCCACGCAGCCCTAACCAGTGGCTGATATGCTTTCACGCTTCTAGTGTAGCAATCTATGATATTTCCCAAACTACACTAAGTATCTTACTTATCTTATTGACAAATATTAGTTAGCTTCACATAAATATATGTTCCTACTTGCGCTTACTTAACCAATACAGTTATACACATACACGCATCATATAAGCATTAGAAGAAAAATTCATACCCAATATAACAGATAAATACACAAAAAATAAAGACACATAAATTATAGAATCCCTCTCTTTATTGATAGTTCCATATGACTACAGACTTAACTCGCCTTGCGCACTCGGCTGCAGGGGTCCACGCACTCAACTGCGGACTTATAGGTCTTTGCACACTCAACTATAGAGCCTATACCTACGCTACAACCGAAAACTTAGACTTCTACTTCAGGGCTATCTCTCATACATCATTCCATCATTGATTCCTCCTTATATTGATTTATTCCTTAACTACTTAGAGCTTAGCTCTATTTATACAATCCCATGGTTTGTAGACCATGGGTAGATCTTTTACAACTGACATTACATAATCAGAATACGGTGGACAAACCTATGACTCTTTAACATCTACACACTCCGCGAGCAGAAAATGTGGATTCTTTACACTAGTATTACAAAAACTAGACCAAAATATGGGCTTTAAGCCCAAAACTTCCCTTGGGGGATCCCATAACCAACAGGTCCCTGTCATGCGAAAAGAGTTATTTTTGCGGACAAACCTAACCTCCCTAGGAGTCTAAGACTCTCTAGTGACAAACAAACCAAACAAGAGCAATCCTTCTCTAAACACACATTATTCTATGAGAGATCAAGTGTTTTCGGATCTTACCTTAGGTCCAACGCTTGTTGTAGCAGTCCAACCTCGCTGATCCAGATGAGCTCCTCCTTCACTTTAAGACCTGCATACACTAACAAAGCAAACGATTACATAACACCTGAATATTCATCATAAAACAAAGCATATTCATCACATAGACCAAGGAGTACATGAAATAATTCATTAACAACAATTCATTGAGAAGAATGGACTTATTTGTATTAAGGAAACAAAAAAGGAACCATTACAACCTGAGCCTTGGTGTTGTGCAAGCTCCTCCCAGGGTCCAACAAGAGATTTCCTCCACTTTGACAAGCTCACCCACTCCCACTATGGCAACAAGGAAGGATAGTGATCTCTCCTCACAAGTAAACAATGGAAGTCCTAATTCCAGCAGCATTTACCCTTTAGAATGTTCAGCTTTCAACCTCCCCACCTCTAGCCCAAGGCCTGTATTTATAGTATTCTAGAGGAAGTTATTCAGTTCCAACATCAATGGGATACTCCCTCTTTTGGATGGGGTAGCTCCTCTCTTGATGGGATAAGTTCCTCTATCATAGGGGTGCGTGAACCATCTGGAGGCGCTCAATACACGTCAAACACTCTTTTAGAAGGCTCTAGAAGTGACCACAAGTAACTTTTTAGAGATGAAACTCGTGCCTTTTGACCTTTACAGGGGTACGCAACCAACCTTTAGCTTACAGAGCGTATAAATATGCAGGTACAGTGTGTTTGGAATGCGTACACGCAGGCAAGGTAGAGAGAACCTGCGTACCCAGAGATAAACATGTTTTTAAGTGACTTTCTCTCTTTTTGAAGTTTGACATGAAAAGCAAAGGTTTGAGGCTTGACAAGGAGGACAATATGACTATTGATGGAGCCATATTAACTGTAGATAGCCATGGTGACAAATTTCAGTGTAACAGGCACAAAGTATATCGACATTTCAGAGAATCCCAAAAAAATGGAAATTTTGTAGAGATGTTACAGAAATCCAAAGGAACAATGGAAATCATGTGTTTACTAATGTTGGGGATGTCCATTCGCCCTTGATCACTTGGTAATGTGCAACTACAAAAAACACAAAGACACCATATCAATCATTTTTACCCCACCTTGCTTTCCCAATAAAACTTTTGGAGTACATGTTCCAGCATTTTATAGGCTACTTGACAAGAAAAAAGATAGAGAAACCAATGTGACCCATTGCTAGAAATTTATCAACAATTGCAATCTTCTTGGAAGGAAGCTAGAAATTGATCAACAATTGCAATCTTCTTGGAAGGCATTAGGATAATATTACTACAAGATTGAATTTTTCTTTTTTAAAACTGGATATTATCCATCTCTAATAATCAATAGTTGAAAAACTATTTACCGAAGGACCTTCCCAAATAAGAAATAGTGCCCCCAATATTCATAAGCTTTCATTTATGAATTTTCCTTTTATAAAACTGGTTATTATCCATCTCCAATAATCAATAGTTGAAAAACTATTTACCAAAGACCTGCCCAAATAAGACATAGTTTCCCTAATATTCATAAGCTTTCATTTATGATTAAGCCAAGTAGGGGATTCATCTTGGCCAAAATGAAACCCTGTTTTTTCCTCCCTAACAACTACTCTTGCTCCTTTTGTAAAACTGTAGGAGAAAAAACTAGTAACCTCCATAAACTGTTGAATCGACGAACGTGTTAAATCTAAGGCATCTACAAAGTGAAAATTTGGATATATTAAAATACATATCCTGAAATTTGATATCATATGAATAAATTACATAAGATAAATTTTTATAACTTCTCGGAACTCCTTTCATTGTTTTGATTAGTAATTATAGAACCATGCTGCCTCCTCTCTGTAGTGTCATCTGTGGCTATATTTGCAAAATTTCTTTGTGGATTTATTGATCTATTTAATCAATACAAGTAGAACAATATATGTATAGATTCTTGTAGAATAGATACCAGAGAATGTCCTTTCACTGTATCAAGTAATTCAACAAACGATAGATAAACAACTGTGGGATGTTAAAAAGTAACTTGTTTGCTTAGAGATGTCTTTATTCTATTTCTCTTTCTAAAAGGTCGAACCTGTTACAATGCATTCTGACAATTTTTCAATGATTGCCTGGAAACAACTTCTCCTAACTGTTATTGGTTACATTTGGATAGTTCATTTTTAGTTCTAAAACTATTTATTTCCCGACATTACAATCTGTAAAAGTTAACATGAAAGTAAAATAATTATTTGTAACAGTTTCTCTAATTAACTTTCTACCTTCCTAAATATTGTTTCTTTACAAAATTAAAATAACAACAAAAGAAATGACTACAGAGATCACTTGCAATTTCCTCTTCAGTCTTCTCAGAGACCAAACAACCTTCTGTCATGATGACCCGTCAGCTAGATGCTCCTGCATCACTCAAGATTATAGAATATATCTCATTAATAAAATCCAACCTCAACATCAGCGATCCTTCTGTGAAAAATAGAGTTAATTCTCAAAAAGATGACTATGGTTGATTGATCATTATACCAAAATAGTAACATACCACAATATTTGGCAAGAGTTTGTCAGAAAATTTATAGATACTTCAATTACGTCGCATCAGTTGAAAGCTAATGCATGCAAATGTGGCGACCCAACTTCAAGTAGTGACAGAACTACATATAATCCACAAAATTAGAGTAATTTCATGCTCAATAAAATATGAGCCCAAATGCATGAAAAACACATGAGAAAGTAACAATATTTCAAAAATAAAACCATTTTCTATATGCAAATGTTGTTGATAGGAACATACAAGAAAAATTCCACAATATAGATGACCTTTCAAGCCATGCATATTTCATCTACATTCTTATTCAAATCTATATCAATTGCGTAAAGGTATTTACCTTTTCTATCATATCTATGCCATTAAGTTCATATCAACATATGATTTAATACTCTAATCTTACTTATATTCATCATTTAACTTTGTAAGTTACCAATATAAAATTCCCTCATCTTGTTCTAAAAACATGTGCAACATTGAACAAATTCAAAATAGGAAACATTGAAAGTCAAGATACTATAAATTTGGAAAGGACTAGTTATGCATGACTAATTTAGTTGGAATAAAATTTGTATTCTCCCAATACCAAACATGAAGGTTCTCCCAATATAGTTGTGTATTGACTAAGATATCCCTTTCCAATCTCTTCAATAACACGTCTTTGACTCTTCTCTAAGATATTCCCAAATGAATCACTTGAACATGTACCATTCTATCAAAACATGGTTCTGCTTTCCAATACTCTAATATATTCCCAAAGAGTCACTTGAATAGGTACCATTCTCTCAGAACATGGCTCTCATTTCCAATAGGTAGTACTCCACTCCTTGAAGGTACCAATAGGCCACTCGCTTGAGATAGAGAAAAGCTCCATCAACCAAATCCTCTTCTAAGACTTCAAGACAATCCTTTATTACAAGTTTTTATTTTCATCATTTGATGGTAGAAATAACCCATATGAGAGAAATTTTTTATCCTCTTTAGGTGATAGACCATGGAGAAATTGAGCCATCTTCCCTTCCTCCTTTACCTTCTTTGAAGGCATTCATCCAGTGTATTGTTTTTGACCCTTAGCAATATAGAAAACACTTTATTCTCTAGATTACTTACATTAGATCTACTTTTTGTATTTTTATATAGGAGTGGTGCTTGAGCTCTCACCATGCATTGAGGCTATAATGCATTTGGGAGTCCCATTGACCTAAGTATAACATAAAACTTGACCTTAATAGACAAGACTCTACCACAATTAATGTTGCTTCTCATTCCAACATTTAGCATTTCCTTCATGTTATTGAATTTTGGATACTAAGACTCCATCTCCCCAATCATAGACCTAAAAATGCATGGGGAACGTTAATCTCCTTTCTGTCTAACAAACTTTTCCACATGAGGTTTTAATTTATGAACCAACACAACATTAAATTTCCATTCTCTAACTACTAAATCCCATTTTGTTAGCACCATTTCCATAGTATGAAATTTCTCATTGAAATCAACTCATGGTTACTAATCTACAACTAATTCATCATAATATCTAATTTATTTTCCTCTATATCTGAATTTACAAAGGTAGTGTGAATTTACAAAGAATACTACCTGCAACATGCAAATAATGAAAAGTTAAAACTAGTTCACCAATTGAAAATAGATCTCAAGTTTATGGTATTGGAAATGCCTAAAATCAATTCTCTTCCTCTTGCATAAGTAAAAGATGATGCCTAGAACAAAGAATCTACAGAATATGGACACAAACAAAATTTTCTAGCAATATCATTATGTAAGAAAGTCAATCATGAAAAAAAATGTTCATGAATGTTTCTTTTGGATAATTTGAAATGGGTTGCGAATAAAAGGAAATAGGAAATAACATAAGTCTACATCTTCTAAGATAAAGAGGACATTTAAAAAAATAAACAATAACATCTTAAGGTTTCCAGGCACCTGAAATAACATAAGTCTACATGTTCTAACCTTAAGTTAAGGAGGACAAATTTAACAAAACAACCAATACTATCTTAAGGTTTCTAGGCGTCTTTGTAGCTAATGCCTTCGTGATTGAACGATAAAGATATATTATAGTATTATGTTGCGAGAGAGTTGTCCACTTTACAATAGTATCAACAACTTCAAGGTGACACTACCCATATTTGTCAAAAAATATTGAATCTTTCCTTCAACAATATTCAACTGCAAAAAGATCAAGGTAGAGAAGATCATTGTTATCATCCATTCATACATGAAAGGTTAGGAATGTAAAAAAACTATTGCAAAAAAAATTAAAAATAAAATCATTGTTATAATCCATTCATACATGGAAGGTTAGGAATGTAAAAAAAGTTACTGCAAACAAAATTAAAAATACTCCAACACTTAACCAACTACATCCTTTACAATCTTGTGCTTAAAAATTAACCCATAACATATTCTTAAATTCTTTAATATTTTATAAAATTAATATTTTTACCTTGCACAATAAATGTCAACTGCAATATTATGCAATTTATTCCATCAAAATCACTCACTCAGTATAATACCCAAATTGCCATAATCATGTGAATCTATTCATGAAGGTACGAAAGAACCAAAACAACCATATATTTCATCAAAATAACCTAGAAATATTGGCCAATGCAAGATAACCACAAGAATCTAATGAAATAATCATGAAAGCACCAATGACGAGGAACAAAGCAACATATTACATAAAATCAATTGGAAATAGCACCTAGATCTATCTAATTCACAGATACTTACTAGTCCAAGCATGGATGTTCCAAATTCTACCAAAAAACATATGGGTATGAATGAAGCACAAGGACCTTGGTTAGCTAATACACTTTCCGAAAAGTCCATGTACATCTCCCAATAACTTCATAAAAGATTCGGGAAAAGACAATATTTAAAATGCAAAATTTATATAAATATTTTTAAAATTCCAAATTAAGATCCACCTTAGCATCCATAGTGTGCTTATTTGCTAGGTTCACTCTCTAGAACTCAAAATTATGACATTTTTTGGGTTGGGAAGCAAACATAACATGACTTGGTTGTTAGGCTACAGCACGATACTGAATTGAATGAGTTGGAAGGGTATTGAGAATGGGATACCATTTGGTTACAGTTTATACTTATTGACCTTTCCAATTCTAATAGGGATCCATCATCAAGACACTTACTGAATTGAAAATCCAAAATACTCATACCATTATTTTAAAATTTATAATTTTAAATATAAAATTTATACTCAAATACTTAATTTTGATACCATTATTTTAAAATTTAGAATTTTAAATATAAAGTTTATAGTCAAATACATAATTTTGATGATTTTTTATTAAACGGATTCATAATCATTGGATGGTTGAGATTTATATCTTACTTTCATCTTGTGTTTTTCCCTCTCATTTTATTATAACATCTTGTGTGTTTCCCTCATATTTTATTATATAAGGGTAGTGGGATGGTGAGCTTATCCAGAAAGCTAGTATTTTGATTTACCAGTGAGCTCCATCATTTCTTTTACGTGGTGGTCATTTCAATTTATAGAGTTGTTTCCACAATAAAAAATTTACATAAGTTTTTCATTTAAAGAGAATGGTTTGACATGAAGTGTGTTATTCCACAAATAGAATTAAGGCAAGAAAATTTTTCACTACATTAAGCTTCACAAAATTCCCAATGATGTTGGTGATTTAGATGTAATACTTAAGTATATTGTGAACCATCCTCGATAGGTTCAATGTGGCAAGGTTGGATGCACCAACTCGATGTGACAAGGTTAATGGGGACTTGCAACACTCCAGAAATTCTTTGGTTTGAGCCAGCTCAATCCCCTGGGTATCATTTTGTCAACTTTCATTCTCTCCTTCCAATTTGAATGCCATGTTTATTTTGGTGTTCAAACACATGGAAACGTGGTAGAGATGTAGCAGATTATTAAGCTCAAAAACAAAGCATCTTGGATCAATATTACATAAATGGGGGCTTTAAGATAATAATTGGAATACTTTTTGGTAGATTTTCTTAACTTGGGAGAAAAAAAATTGTGTTGTCTTAAATATTGTATTTAAGCGAGTGTCTAAAATTGTGGTCTTAAAAGAATGTCTCTATAAGGACAATAGATAACACAAGCATTATTGTCACTTAGGAGACAATATCATTTTTGCCTCTCCGAAAACAATACTCATGATTAGAGGAAATATGTCTTTAATCCTATCTATTATCTCTCTAGACACAATAAAAGATTATTTTTAAAGATAATAAAATATCACTTTTGACTATCTAGAGACAAAATGAAACAATGAATCCAAAAGAATACCTCACCATTGAAATAAATGAATATAAAATCAATTTAATTAAAAATATACTAAAAAATCGTTGATTAATTCATGTTAGTGGGCAATGGAATTGAACCACCAACCTCCTTATAATATACGTGCTCCTCGATTGAGTTAGTACACTTTAAAATATTGTGTGAGGATTTATGTTAGTCCTTGAAATTTCTTATAGCCATTAATTTTTAAAAATGATCAACACAACAATATAACCTTTATAAAACTATATTCATGTATCCCCTATTTTTAACTAACTAAAAAAAAAATTAAAGGAGCTACCTCAATGTCACACCCTATAGCATGATACACACAACATGTGGAGTCCATTCAACATACTGCTACAATGTAATATTATCAGTACAAGAATGAATATGAGCATGAAAGGATCAATAGTATCAACCCTCCATAAAGCCTACTAACAAGAATTTTTGCATATTGTTGACATACCATACACTGAATGTGAATGAATTTTTCCAAATGGACGACATTGCTTTAAATTTCTCATCTTAGATAATAATTGCAACCTGAATTTAAACCGCTTTACAATGCAGTATCTATACAAAAATTGAATCAACATAGTCCATCATGAACATTCATTTAAAATGGCCATATCACATAATAATTCAACCCCCTTACAATGCCAACATATATACAAAAACATATCCAACATAGTCCATGATTCCTTCATGTGTAAAGGGACAAATGTGTGCCTCCCTTGGTCTGTTGTAACAATTCCAAATTAGGTAAGGCTTTGTAGTTGAGGGTGTGAACACTACAAACTCTCAAGATGCTACAAAGAAAGAGGTTCTCTAGATTCCATTCATAAATGCTCGTAAATTCCAAACCACAAATTGGAATTCTTAAATATCATCAACAACACCAAATGTTGTAACTAAAAGAGATGTCAAGTCCTACGTCCATGAGGAAAAACCTTAGTGATATCATGAAATGAATTAATAGCATGAATGTATTGGCAAACAAATGATCTTTGAAATTTGGAAATAGATAGTACTAGTGAAGACAATATCGCGATATTTTCGGGGAGACGAGATATCGTTAAATAATGAATCCATATAGGTGAGGATAGTTTTTAGATAGGAGGAATGACTTGTTATAGAGTTTAGATGAGATATCACCAAGGAAATATCACGATATTTTGTCTCCCAAAAAATATCATGATATTTTGGGAAATATCGGTCTAGGATGGAAAATATCATCTAGCACATGGACAAACATTCATCATCGTGGCTAGAAAAGGCCGAATTCATTTATTGTTCCCTCATTTTTTGTCTAATGTTGGAGAAGGAAGGGGAGAGCGTTATGCTTGCTTTCAAGGAGGATTCGAGGTTTGAATAGCCATTATCGCACCCAACAACGAATATTTTGTCGATCAAAGATTGAAGAACAGTGAGACAATCTTCATTTCTTCCAATAACAGGTATGTTCTAATAAACCCCTATGTTAATGATTTTTTTGATATTTTTAGAGTTATTCTTGCTTGCCCATTTGTCTACAAACAATTTTCTTGCTTTTTTTTCCATTTGCTTTGATTTTTATGTCCATGAGCAAATGCAAGGGTTTTCTCCATATTTGGACAACAAACTCTAGTTGATTTTTTTTAACTTTCAAATGCACCCTCTTATTGTCATTTATGATTTTTTAGTAAATTCACATTGCAAATAATGTAGAAAAAAATATTTTGTAAAATGAGGTGGTTATTACTTATTAATTCCAATTAATTCCACAACAATACTAAATCTTTCAATCCATGCATATTTCATCTACATTCTTGTTTGAATGTATATATGAGTTGCACAAAGGTATTTAGTTTCTCTACCATATCTATTCCATTAAGATCAGATCAACATCTGATTTAATACTCCTAATCTTACTTATATTCATTATGTAACTTTTGAAATTACAAATAAAAAATCCCCTCATCTTGTTCCAAAAACATGTGCAACATTGAACAAATTTAAATTAGGAAACATTGAAAGTCAAGATAGTGTAAATTTGGAAAAGACTAGTTATGAATGACTAATTTAGTTGGAATAAAATTTGTATTCTCCCAATACCAAGCATGAAGCCTCTCCCAAGGGAGTTGTGTATTCACTAAGATATCCCTTTCCAATGTCTTCAATAACACGTCTTTGACTCTTCTCTAAGATATTCCCAAATGAATAACTTGAAAAGGTACCATTCCCTCAAAACATGGCTCTCCTTTTCAATAGGTAGTACTCCACTCCTTGAAGGCACCAACCGGCCACACCCTTGAGATAGAGAAAAGCTCCATCAACAAAATCTTCTTCTAACACTACAAGGCAATCCTTTATTACAAGTTTTTATTTTCATCCTTAGATGGTAGAAATAAACCATAGGAAATAAAATTTGTATCCTCTTTAGGTGATATACCTTGGAGAAATTGAACCATCTTCCCTTCCTCCTTTACCTTCCTTGAAGGCATTCATCGAGTGTATTGTTTTTTACCTTTAGCAATATAAAAACACTTTATTCTCTATATTACTTACATTAGATCTTCTTTTTGTATTTTTACATAGGAGTGGCACTTGAGCTCTCACCATGTATTGAGGCTATAATGCACTTAGGAGTCCCATTGACTTAAGTATAACATAAAACTTGACCTTAATACATAAGACTCTACCTAATCAACATACAAAAAATTTCACAATTAATGTTGCTTCTCATTCCAACATTTAGCATTTCCTTCATGTTATTGAATTGAGGATACTAAAACGCCATCTCCCCACTCATAGACCTAAAATTTCATGGGGAACACTAATCTCCTTTCTCTCTAACAAAAGTTTCCACATGAGGTTTTAATTTATGAACCAACACAACATTAAATTTCCATTTTCTCTGACTGCTAAATCCCATTTTGTTAGCACCATTTCCATCGTATGCATTTCTCACTGAAATCATTTCATAGTTACTAACATACAACCAATTCATCATCATATCTAATTTATTTGCCTTGGTACCTAAATTTACAAAGGTAGTATGAATTTACAAAGAACACTACTGCAAGGTGTAATGAATGAAAAGTTAAAACTTGAGCTTCTCTTATATCGAAACTAGTTCACCAAATGAAATTATATCTCAATTTTATGGTATTGGAAATGCCTAAAATCAACTCTCTTACTCTCTCTTCCTCTAGCAGAAGTAAAAGATGATACCCAGAACAAAGAATCTATAGAATATGGACACAAAGGAAACTATCTAACAATATCGTAGAAGTAAGAAAGTCAATCATGAAAAAGAATATTAGGGAATGCTTGCTTTGGATAATTTCAAATGGGTTAGGAAAAAAAGGAAATAGGACATAATATAACTTACACGTTCTAAGCTTAAGTTAAAAAGGATAAATTTAACAAAACAACCCATATTATCTTAAGTTTTCGAGGCATTTTTGCAGCTAATGCGATTGAATGACAAGATATATTATAGATATTATAGTGTTATGTTGCAAGATCTTTATCCACTTTACAATAGTATGAACAATTTCAGGGTGACACTACCCATATTTGTCAAAAGGTATTGAATCATTCCTTCAACAATATTCAACTTCAAAAATATCATGGTAGACAAGATCATTGTTATAATCCATTCATACATCAAGGTTAGGAATGTAAAAAAAATTATTGCAAACAAAATGAAAAATACAATTATTGTTATAATCCATTCATGTAATGTAAAAAAGAAATAGTGCAAACAAAGTTAAAAATACTCAACACTTAGCCAACTACATCCTTTACAATCTTGTGCTAAAGAATTAACCCATAATATATTCTTAGATTCTTTAATATTTTATAAAATTAATACTTTTATATTGCGCAAGAAATATCAACTGCAATATTATGCACTTTATACCATCAAAATCACTCATTTCATAGTTACTAACATACAACCAATTCATCATCATATCTAATTCATTTGCCTCGGTACCTAAATTTACAAAGGTAGTATGAATTTACAAAGAACACTACCGCAAGGTGCAAGGAATGAAAAGTTAAAACTTGAGCTTCTCTTATATCGAAACTAGTTCACCAAATGAAATTAGATCTCAATTTTATGGTATTGGAAATGCCTAAAATCAACTCTCTTACTCTCTCTTCCTCTAGCAGAAGTAAAAGATGATACCCAGAACAAAGAATCTATAGAATATGGACACAAAGGAAACTATCTAACAATATCATAGAAGTAAGAAAGTCAATCATGAAAAAGAATATTAGGGAATGCTTGCTTTGGATAATTTGAAATGGGTTAGGAAAAAAAGGAAATAGGATATAATATAAATTTACATAAGTCTACACGTTCTAAGCTTAAGTTAAAAAGGACAAATTTAACAAAACAACCCATATTATCTTAAGGTTTCGAGGCATTTTTGCAGCTAATGCGTGATTGAATGATAAGATCTATTATAGATATTATAGTGTTATGTTGCGAGATCTTTATCCACTTTACAATAGTATCAACAATTTCATGGTGACACTACCCATATTTGTCAAAAGGTATTGAGTCATTCCTTCAACAACATTCAGCCGCAAAAATATCATTGTTATAATCCATTCATACATCAAGGTTAGGAATGTAAAAAAAATTATTGCAAACAAAATTAAAAAGACAATTATTGTTATAATCCATTCATATAATGTAAAAAAAAATAGTGCAAACAAAATTAAAAATACTCAACACTTCGCCAACTACATCCTTTACAATCTTGTGCTAAAGAATTAACCCATAATATATTCTTAGATTCTTTAATATTTTATTAAATTAATACTTTTATATTGCACAATAAATATCAACTGCAATATTATGCACTTTATACCATCAAAATCACTCACTCAATGTAACACCCAATGATGTGGCCCGTCCACGCGGCCCCTCTCCAGCTCACCTACCCACGGTACTTTCTAGACTTGTTTGTTGATTATGGTTGATTACCAATCTTTTGGCTCGGTTCGATATTGAATGTGAAGGTGATTACCTACCTACCTCCAGGTACCTTATCCGTTCTCGTGCTAACACCTATCCGTCTCGGTTTTGTTGCAACCCTAATTCTCCTGGTTGCCCTTTTGTTTGGTCATTTCGCGCTCATTGTCATTTTGGTCAGTTGTTTCACTGCTCTGTGACCTGGTTTCAGGCTCGGCTCTGTCTCTGTGTTATCGGTCGATACTTAGTCGATTTCCTATGGATTTCTTGTTCAAATGTTTCGTTTTTCACCGTGGTTCTGCGTGCACACTTGGTTCACGCGTCCGTTGGTAAGTTATGACTCTGTTAATGGTTTTCTTGTCGGCTTCTTCCCGCGAATTGCTTTGTCGACTGGTTATTTTTCTGAATTTTGTGGGTTTGTTTCGGCCAATGGCGCGGTATCTTTGTGGTAGTTTCTCAGTATGGAGGGTTTCTGCTATGCTCAGTGGCAATGTACATTCGATGGTTTGCAACAACTGTTCTCCGTCATTCAACTCGTCGTCCAGGTAAGCTTGAGTTCTCTGTTATATTTCCTTAGTCGTTTCTCGAATAGTGACTGACCAATTTGGCCCCTCCGTGGTCAGGTTTCTTCTCGGTGAACAGGAGAATCGTTCACCTACAGGTACAGTATCTCCCTTTCTCCTTTGCTCCTCGTCTTCTTAGCTATTTCGTTCCCTTACTTATGAGCTTATGGTCTAGTTTCGGTCAGGGTTTTGTCACACCTTCAAACCCTAACATGTTTGCTTTCTGTCGTTGCAGGTGACGGCTCCGTGGCTCCTCGCAACAGATTACGGCGTCATGTTTCCAGGTAGCTGTGTGCTTTTCGTTTAGTTGCTTTCGTATGCTCTTAGGCTACCTGCAGCTTCTTGTTAGTTTGTAACCTAGGTACGCTGGTGGTCTTTGGCTATATGTTGCAATCTCTCGTCTGTATTTTGTTACTGTAGCATAGAGGGTTTGGTATATTCTCTGTCACGTCTGTTAATAGTGGAAAGGGTTCAACCCTCTTCACGAGTTTTGTTGTAAACTTATTTGGTTAATTCAGGCCTGTAATGTAATATATATATATATATATGTTTTGGAAATTGCAAATTCGTATTTAATTTTCCTGAGTTTGTCTCTTACCCGGTGTCGACTTGGGGACCTTATGCTCCTCAACTTCGCTCTTCCGTTCACGCTTGTTGTTTGCTTGTCTGGTTTCGCCGTGCGCTCAGTTATTTGGGATACTGTCTCTGTATTCACCTACAATGTTATTTACTATGCGACTGTTCACATATATTTAAATTTGTGCTAGTGACTCTCGGTCACAGTATTTGTCTGTTAACTAATTTATACAGAACTTCTATTTCACAGAAATCTTGAATTGTACGGGACTCAGATATTTTGTCTATACATTCGTTTGTGCACAGAATTCTTAGATGAAGGAAAAAGAAATTTCTCTCTGTCTATTTCTTTGAATATATTTCTTTGTTGCTTAGCTGTCGAACCCTCTCTGGGGTTTCGGTTTTGTCATTTATACATTAGAGGCAATTCGGTTGATAACTGTAAGCAGTTACCTTTTACAATCGGTTAGATAGTTATGCTTTTTCAGTTTCTGTTTGACAGTTTATAAAACTGACTCTGTCTAATCTGTCACTCTGGTCCCACAAAGGGTGACTGTGTACATTATTTGCAATAATCTAATCTATTAAATACAATTAACACTGATAGCTACAGTAAAGTAAAATAATTAAAAACTACCCAACAGAAATTAAACAAACTGTAGTTGACCTTGGTAAAGAAAATAAAATGAAAATGTAAGAACCTGACAGTCTTGCTGTCCCTTCTCGAACTGTTTAAGCTTCCCAGTCCTTTTCTGAAACTCTATCCGCCCTGTCTCGGTCTTCGCCCTGTCGACCAGATGCTCCTGCATCAGGATGCCGGGGTAAAAGAGAGTTCTCATGGCTCCGTTCCATGAGCTCCTCCACCGAGTATCCAGCCTTCCGAATCTGTGCTTCGTTGAGCTAGGAACTGTCTTCCATTGGATGGTCCTTCCACTTGACGAGATAGCACAAATATTCCTTTCTACGCGTCCTTTTGGCTACCTGTGTGCTGATAATTCCTTCAATTTCGTGAGTCTTAACCGACGGTAACTGTTTCTTCCAAAGACTGCTCTCGAACTGGGTGTCCCGTTGTGGCAGTATCATGTTTTCGTCTGCTGCCTGGGCATGATATGGAAACAGGTTTGCCACGTTGAATATGGGCGATATGCCTATATCAGATGGCAGCGGAATTTCATATGCATTCGCTGAAAATTTGCGAAGAATTTTGCATGGGCTGATTTTCTTAAACTTCAGCTTGTTGTACATTCCCTTAGGAAACCTTTCCCAACGCAAATGCGCAAGCACTTCGTCTCCAACCTCGAAATGTACCTCACACCGTTTGATATCTACATGCTGTTTATATTTCTGCGTGCTGTCCTGTAACTTCATTTTAACTTTCTCGTGCAGTTCGCTCATTGCTTCGGCAAAATCTTCCCCGTCTGCACTCCTCCTTTCCAGCTGTCCTAAGTCCCGTAATTCATGTACTCCCCGTGGATGCATACCATATAAGATTTGGAATGGGCTTAGACCTGTGCTCCGATTAGGCGAATCATTGTAAGCGAATTCGGCCTGGGCCAGAGCTCGATCCCACAATCGCGAGTTTTCTCCTGTCAAACTTCGCAATAAATTGCCCAAACTTCTGTTAACTACTTCCGTCTGTCCATCAGTCTGCGGGTGATACGCGGAACTGAAATTTAACTGTGTGCCCAGCTTTTTCCATAGGGTGCGCCAGAAATGCCCTGTAAATTTCACATCCCTATCTGAAACTATAGTCCTTGGTAAGCCATGTAATCGAACTACTTCTGTGAAGAAGAGGTGTGCCACATAGGTGGCGTCACTAGTCTTCCGGCACAGAATGAAATGAGCCATTTTGGAAAATCTATCCACCACCACCATCACTGAATCATAACCCCGCTACGTTCTGGGCAATCCTAGGACAAAGTCAATGCTGACTGAATCCCAAGGTCTGCTTGGAACTGGTAGGGGCGTATATAATCCAGCATTCTAGCTATGCCCTTTCGCCAGTTGGCAGATTTTACATCTGGTTACATACCTCTGTACATCTCGACTCATTTTCGGCCAGTAGTAAAAGTGTCCTAGCTGTTCCAATGTTTTGTCAATGCCAAAATGTCTTGCTAAACCTCCGCTATGCTTCTCTTTCACTAAATTTTCCCTCATCGAGCAATCTGGAATACATAGCTGTCCACCACGAAATAACAATCCGTCCTGCAAATTAAAATCTAGCCATGGACTTGTATTTCGTAAGACAGGATTTTGGCATGCCTCAAAGGCTTCCTTGAAATCCGCGTCCATCTGGTACAAATCCTTCAAATACTCAAACCCCATTACCTGTATGCCGCTTTCCTGTAAGAGCAAAGCTTTTCTGCTTAAAGCATCTGCCACTTTGTTGGCTTGCCCACTTATATGCTTCAACACAAAAGTAAAACTTTGTAGGTACTCCACCCATTTGGCGTGCTTATGGTTCAATTTGTGCTGCTGTGTTATGTACTGTAACGCAGAATTATCAGAGAACAAAACAAACTCATTACCTAGTAAGTAGTGCCTCCAATGCTTCAAGGCTTGAACCACTGCATAAAATTCTTTGTCGTATGACGAATACTTCTGCCGGCTTTCGTTTAGTTTCTCACTAAACAATGCCACAGGTCTGTCTTCTTGACTAAGTACAGCACCGATAGCTGTCCTGCTTGCATCACATCAAACCTGAAAACGTTTGCTGAAGTCGGGCAGCCTCAAGATTGGCCTCTCTGTTATTTTCCGCTTCAGAAGTTGAAAACTATCTTCTGCTACTTTAGTCCAGCAAAAAGGTTGACTGGCCTTTTTGATGGTCTCTAGCATTGGCGCGCAGATTTCACTAAAATTCTTGATAAACATTCTGTAAAAACTTTCTAAACCGTGAAAGCTACGTACCTCGAATAAACTCTTTGGTGACGGCCAACTCATGATCACTGTAATCTTCTCTGGGTCCATTTTCAACTCATTCTCCGCCACTACGAACCCCAGATAAATTAACTCCTTCTGTAGGAAAGTGCATTTCTTCAAATTTACCAGCAGTTTGTTCTACTGCAGCTTCTCGAATACTCTTCGAATATGTTGAAGGTGTTCTCTTTTTGTCCTGCTAAAAATTAAAATATCATCGAGATAGACTATCACAAATTTTCCAATAAATTCCTTTAACATTTCGTTCATCAGTCTCATAAATGTACTTGGAGCGTTACTCAACCCAAATGGCATAACCAGCCATTTGTACAGTCCTTCATTGGTCTTGAAGGCTGTTTTCCATTTTTCGCCTTCTCTAATGCTGATCTGATGATACCCACTTTTCAGATCGATTTTCATAAAATACGTTGCTCCACTAAGGCAATCCATCATGTCATCCATCCTAGGCAAGGGAAACCTGTAACGGATGGTGATCTTGTTTATAGCCTGCGAATCTGTACACATTCGCCACTCTCCACCCTTCTTGGGTGCAAGGACTGTAGGTACTGCACAGGGGCTTAAACTCTCTCTGATCAGTCCCTTGTCCAACAATTCCTGCACTTGTTTGCGCACCTCTTCATTTTCCTTTGGACTCATTCTGTATGCTGCCTTGTTTGGTAAACTCGCTCCCGGTATAAAATCGATATCATGGCTGATGCTCCTCTTAGGGGGTAACTTATCAGGCAACTCCTCTGCTGCAATATCTTGAAATTATTCTAACAACTCCTGTACTTCCTTAGGTAATTCTGCTTTTCTATGCTCAGTAATACTGGCTTCATCCTCCTCACAACTGCAAAATTTATTTCAGTTTCATCAAGCTGTTTGATGAACTGTTTTCCTCCCAATAACAACGCCTTTGTTCCGCTAGATTCTGCTGAAACTTCCTCTTTGATGGGCACGACTGTGTGTTTGACCCCATCCTTTGTAAACTTGTAACAATTCGTCTTTCCATCGTGTGTCACCCTTCTGTCATACTGCCATGGTCTTCCGAGCAGTATGTGGCACACGTCCATGGGCATAATATCGCAGACCACTATATCGTGGTACTTGCCAATGCGAAACTCCACCTCGCATTGTTCATCAACCAACAGCTGGTGGCCTTTCTGTAGCCATGACACCTTGTAAGGTGTGGGGTGTTTCAGCCGCTTTAACCCCAATTTTTCTACCATCTCAGTGGCAACCAAGTTATCTGTACTCCCGCTGTCTATTATCACTTTGCAGCATTTCCCATGCGATTTACAGACTGTCCGAAATAGTGACTTCCGCTGAGTCGGTTCAGACACTTCTTTGGTTGGCTTTAGCAGAACTTTATTCAGGAGAAATGCTTCTCCCGTTTCTGCCACATCTTCCACTTCTCGTGGCTGTGCTTCTGCTTCTTCCGGCTGAACCATATACGTTCCTCTCTGACCTTCCTGCTCAACTTCTGGGCACTCAAAGGATCGATGTCCCCATTTTTGACACCTGTAGCACTAGAAACCAGTGCCTCTTCCGTGGCCATTCCCTCATCCACGCTGATATGACCGACCTCCTCTAGTGCTGTCTCCTTTGTCAGCTGTCCCTGAAGCTTTTGAGCTGCTGCCTTCTTCACTGTTTGGAGCACTCTTTCCTCTTCCGTAGGACTGTCCTCGTCCTCTACCATTTCCTCTTCCTCTCCTGTTATTCTGCTTTCTATTAATTTTCTCCTCAGCCTTCACAGCACTCTGAAAGGCTTCTTCAATACTTCTGGGAGAAAGAATGCTAATTTCATCCAGGATCTCCATCCTCAAACCATTGACATACCGTGCTGTCTTTTCAGGAGTCTCATCCGTGTAACCAGCATGTAGATTTACCTGGTAGAACTCTTCCGTGTACTCTTTGACAGTCATACCCTTCTGTCTCAAATTCTGTAGTCTCCGACATAGTTCAACCTGGTAATCCTTCGGCAGAAATCTTCCCTTCAGTTTCGCTACCATCCTCGCCCAGTTTCGTATGGGTAATTTGTTCAGTCTTTTTCTGTCTGCCTGGACATTATCCCACCACAAGAGGGCATGTCCTTTTAATTTAGTAGCGACAAACTTGACTCTCTTATCCTCCTTAACTTCTTCATTCTCAAAGTATTTATCCAGTTCGCTTATCCAATCTAGTAGGATATCAGCAGACAGACTACCATCATAATTTGAAATTTCTGTCTTTGGCTTGCTGCTGCCAATAAGATTGAACGCAACAGCCTTAATTCTAGAGCTTCTTCATCAGAAGCTTCTGCAGCAGCTACTGCTTCTTCCTCACTCTCATATCCCAATTCTGGGTCTCTTCGTCTACCCGCTTCCACTGCTTCCAAGTGAGCTGTAAGAACTCTAATCTGTTCTCTTAATCCTTCATCTGCTCCCCTTCGTGCACCTCTTCCACGCCCTCGTCTTAGCGCTTGTCCTTCTGCCATCTTCCTCTAACTAATTAATAAAATAAATAAATAAAAAACTGCTCTGATACCAATTGATGTGGCCCGTCCACACAGCCCCACGCCAGCTCACCCCTCTCGGTACTTTACGGAGATTTTCTATGGATTATGGTTTGATTGCTGATATTTTTTTTGGTTCGATTTGGCAATGAATGCGATGGTGATTTTTAATCTACCTCCAGTACTGGCTCGTCCTTGTGGTGATACATGTCCGCCTCGAGTTTGTGGAAAAACCCTAATCTCCTATTACCCTTTTCACCGGTCGACTCGCGCTCATTTGCACTGTTCTCCGTCGTCTTCGCTTCTCTGTGGTTTCTCTTCGCAGCTCGGCTCTGCTGCTGTGTTAAATGTCTGTATATGGTGATTCTATGCTGAATCTCTGGGGTTTTCTTGCTATATATCGTGGTTTGACACTGTATATTTGCTTGCGCACCTGGTTTATGCGTTTCACTGGTAAGTATGGCTATTTACTGGTTTTCTGTTGGCTTTTCTGTGGCTTTGTTCTGTCGACTGGTTATTCTCCTATATTGTTGCTTGACTCGGTCAATGACACTACAATTTTATGGTAAATTCTTAGTGTTGAGGGTTTGTATTGTGCCCAGTGGAAATATGCAGTTGATGGGGCTGCAACTGGTGCTCTTCGGCGCTCGAATGACGCTCAGGTAACTTACTGTTCTCTGCTATTTTTGCTTATTCGCTTCTCGAGTTATAACTAACGAACTCGGCCCCTCCGTGGTCAGGTTTTTGCCTCGATGAACAAAGGCTTCATTCACCTACAGGTATGGCATTCTCACTCTTACCATACTAGTCTTCCTTCCAGCTATTTCGTTTTTAAACTTACGTTTTACCTTCTGGTTCGAGGGTTTCGTTGTGCAATCAAACCCTAACTTGTTTTCTTTGCCCTTGTTACAGGTGACGATTCCATGGCACTTCACTCAAGTTTCGGCCGTTGGTTTTCCGGGTAGTTCTGTTCTCTTTCTGGTTGCTTTTGTGGCTCTTAGTTTGCCTGTATGTGTCTGTGTTTATGGTCTGTATATTTTAAATGCCCTGGTGGCTTTCTGCTCTTGCTATAGTCCTGGCGTCTGTATATTCGGTTGCTGTAGTGGTTGAGGGCTGGGGTTACTCCCACCCGTAGTCGTGGTATAAAAGTTCTCTGTCGATTTCTGTTAATGGTTGCTGTGGGTCTTCGAACCCTCGTCTCGAAATTTATCAATGTAACATTTAAAAGTACAGGCCTGCAATGTAATATATATATCTTTATAATTTGCAAATTTTTTGGTTACTGTTTGATATCGTTTCTTACCCGATTTTGTTCGTGGGTCGTTGTATTCCCCGACTTCGTTCTTCTGTTCACGCCTGTTATTCACTTGTCTGGATTCGCCTTACGCTCGGTTGTTTGGAATATCGTTTCTATATTCACCTGCAACGATATTTACTATGCGACTATTTTCACATATATTTGAGCTTGCTCTAGTGACTCTCTGTCACTGTGTTTGTCTGCCGAATGATTTCTACAGAACTCTAATTTCATAGAAATCTTTAATTATAAAAGGACTCATTTATTTTGTTCATACATTTACTTGTGCACAGAATACTTAGATGAAGGAAAAAGTTTCTTTTCTTCTATTACTTTGATTCTATATTTTTATTGCTTAGCTGCCGAACCCTTTCTGAGTTTTCGGTTTGTCCATTTATACAACAGATACAGGTCGTTTGATAACTGTAGGCAGTTACCTTTTACAGTCTGTTAGACAGTTATGTCATTTCAGTTTTGTTTGGCAGTTAATAGAACTTAGTCTGCCTGTATTCGTTTGTCTAATTTGTCTCTCTCTAGTCCCACAAAGGATTGTTGTTTACATTATTGGTATTTATCTAATTCTGAAAACT
This sequence comes from Pinus taeda, assembly GCA_000404065.3. Lineage (NCBI taxonomy): Eukaryota > Viridiplantae > Streptophyta > Pinopsida > Pinales > Pinaceae > Pinus > Pinus taeda. Next base: position 54,372 of record APFE031306185.1, read on the forward strand.
ACAATTAACACCTATGGTTACAGTAAAGTAAAATTAAATAAAATTAACCAACAGAAACTAAAAGCTGTAGTTGACTTTGGTAAAAAAAAATAAAATAAAAAGGCAAGAACCTGACAGACTTGCTGTCCTTTGTCGAACTGTCTAACTTGCCTTGTCTCGGTCTTCGCCCTGTTGACCAGATGCTCCTGCATCAGGCTGCCGGGGTAAAAGAGAGATCTCATGGCTCTGTTCCATGAGCTCCTCCACCGAGTAGCCTGCCTTTCGAATCTGTGTTTCGTCGAGCCAGGAACTGTCCTCCATTGGACGGTCCTTCCACTTGACGAGATAACGCAGATATTCCTTTCTGCGCGTCCTCTTGGCTACCTGTGTGCTGATGATTCCTTCAATTTCATGAGTCTTAATTGACGGTAACTGTTTCTTCCAAAGACTTCTCTCGAACTGGGTGTCCCGTTGTGGCTGTACCATGTTTTTGTCTTCTGCCTGGGCATGATATGGGAACAGGTCTGCCACGTTGAATATGGGCGATATCAGGTGGTCTTAAACTACAGCTTGTTATACGTACCCTTAGGAAACCGTTCCCGACGCAAATGCGCAAGCACTTCATCTCCAATCTCGAAATGTACCTCACGTTGTTTGATATCTGCATGCTGTTTATATTTCTGCGTGCTGTCCTATAATCTCATTTTTACTTTCTCGTGCAGTTCCCTCATTGCTTCGGCAAAATCTTCCCCGTCTGCACTCCTCCTTTCCAGCTGTCCTAAGTCCCGTAATTCATGTACTCCCCGCAGATGCATACCATATAAGATTTGGAATGGGCTCAGACCTCTGCTCCGATTAGGCGAATCGTTGTAAGCGAATTCGTCCTGGGCTAGAGCTCGATCCCACAATCGCGAGTTTTCTCCTGTCAAACTTCGCAATAAATTGCCCAAACTCCTATTCACCACTTCCGTCTGTCGATCAGTCTGCGGGTGATACGCGGAACTGAAATTCAAATGTGTGCCCAGCTTTTTCCACAGGGTGCGCCAAAAATGCCCTGTAAATTTTACATCCCTGTCTGAAACTATAGTCTTTGGTAAGCCATGTAATCGAACTACTTCTGTGAAGAAGAGGTGTGCCACATTGGTGGTGTCGCTAGTCTTCCGACACGGAATGAAATGAGCCATCTTGGAAAATCTATCCACCACCACCATCACTGAATCATAACCCCGCTGCGTTCTAGGCAATCCTAGGACAAAGTCAATGTTGACTGAATCCCATGGTCTGCTTGGAACTGGTAGGGGCGTATATAACCCAATATTCTGGCTGTGCCCTTTCGCCAGTTGGCAGATTTTACACCTGGTTACATACCTCTGCACGTCCCGACTCATTTTCGGCCAGTAGTAAAAATGTCCTAGCTGTTCCAATGTTTTATCAACGCCAAAATGTCCTGCTAAACCTCCGCTATGTTTCTCTTTCACTAGATTTTCCCTCATCGAACAATCTGGAATACATAGCTATCCACCACGAAATAACAATCCTTCCTGCAAATTAAAATCCAGTCATGGGCTTGTATTTCGTAAGACAGGATTTTGGCATGCCTCAAAGGCTTCCTTGAAATCCGCGTCCATCTGGTATGCCGCTTTCCTGTAAGAGCAAAGCTCTTCTGCTTAAAGCATCCGCCACTTTGTTGGCTTGCCCACTTATATGCTTCAGCACGAAAGTAAAACTTTGTAGGTACTCCACCCACTTGGCGTGCTTATGGTTCAATTTGTGCTGTTGTGTTATGTACTGTAATGCAGAATTATCAGAGAATAAAACGAACTCATTACCTAGTAAGTAGTGCCTCCAATGCTTCAAGGCTTGAACCACTGCATAGAATTCTTTGTCGTATGACGAATACTTCTACCGGCTTTCATTTAGTTTCTCACTAAAGAATGCCACTGGTCTGTCCTCTTGACTAAGTACAGCACCGATAGCTGTCCCGCTTGCATCACACCGAACTTGAAAAGGTTTGTTGAAATCGGGCAACCTCAAGATTGGCCTCTCCGTTATTTTCCGCTTCAGAAGTTGAAAACTGTCTTCTACCGCTTTAGTCCAGCAAAAAGGTTGACTGGCCTTTTTGATGGTCTCTAGCATTTTCGCGCAGATTTCACTAAAATTCTTAATAAACTTTCTATAAAAACTTGCTAAACCGTGAAAGCTACGTACCTCGAATAAACTCTTTGGGGACAACCAACTCATGATTGCTGTAATCTTCTCTGGGTCCATTTTCAACTCATTCTCCGCCACTACGAATCCCAGATAAATTAACTCCTTCTGTAGGAAAGTGAATTTCTTTAAATTTACCAGCAGTTTGTTCTGCTGCAGCTTCTCGAATACTCTTCGGATATGTTGAAGGTGTTCTCTTTTTGTCGTGCTAAAAATTAAAATATCATCTAGATAGACTATCACGAATTTTCCAATAAATTCCTTTAACATTTCGTTCATCAGTCTCATAAAGGTACTTGGAGCGTTACTCAACCCAAACGGCATAACCAGCCATTCGTACAGTCCTTCGTTGGTCTTGAAAGCTGTCTTCCATTCGTCGCCTTCTCTAATCCTGATCTGATGATACCCACTTTTCAGATCGATTTTTGTAAAATACGCTGCCCCATTAAGGCAATCCATCATGTCATCCATCCTAGGCAAGGGAAACCTGTAACGGATGGTGATCTTGTTTATAGCCCGCGAATCTGTACACATTCGCCACTCTCCACCCTTCTTGGGCACAAGGACTGTAGGTACTACACAGGGGCTTAAACTCTCTCTGATCAGTCCCTTGTCCAACAATTCCTATACTTGTTTGCGCACTTCTTCATTGTCCTTTGGACTCATTCTGTATGCTGCCTTGTTCGGTAAACTTGCTCCCGGTATAAAATCGATATGATGGCTGATGCTCCTTTTAGGAGGTAACTTATCAGGTAACTCCTCATCCGCAATATCTTCAAATTCTTCTAACAACTCCTGTACTTCCTTAGGCAATTCTGTTTTCTCTAGGCTCAGTAATACTGGCTTCATCCTCCTCACAACTACAAAATTTATTTCAGTTTCAAGAATCTGTTTTATGAACTATTTTCCTCCCAATAATAACGCCTTTGTTCCACTAGATTCTACTGAATCTTCCTCTTTGATGGGCACGAGTGTGTGTTTGACCCCATCCTTCGTAAACTTGTAACAATTCGTCTTCCCATCGTGTGTCACCCTCCTTTCATACTGCCATGGTCTTCCGAGCAGTATGTGGCACACGTCCATGGGCATAATATCGCAGACCACTGTATTGTGGTACTTGCCAATGCGAAACTCCACCTCGCATTGTTCGTCAACCAACAGCTGGTGGCCTTTCTGTAGCCACGACACCTTGTAAGGTGTGGGGTGTTTCAGCCGCTTTAACCCCAACTTTTCTACCATCTCAGTGGTAACCAAGTTATCCATACTCCCGCTGTCTATTATCACCTTGCAGCATTTCCCATGCAATTTATAGACTGTCTGAAATAGTGACTTCCGCTGTGTCGGTTCAGACACTTCCTTGGTTGGCTTTAACAGAACTTTATTCAAAAGCAATGCTTCTCCCATTTCTGCCACATCTTCCACTTCCCGTGGTTGCGCTTCAGCTTCTTCCGGCTGAACCATATACGTTCCTCTCTGACCTGTCTGCTCAACTTCTGGGCATTCAAAGGATCGATGTCCCCATTTTTGACACCTGTAGCACTGGAAACCAGTTCCTCTTCCGTGGCCATTCCCTCATCCTCGCTGATATGACCGACCTCCTCTAGTGCTGTCCCCTTTGTCTACTGTCCCTGAAGTTTTTGAGCTGCTGCCTTCTTCACTGTTTGCAGCACTCTTTCCTCTTCCGTAGGACTGTCCTCGTCCTCTACCATTTCCTCTTCCTCTCCTGTTATTCTGCTTTCTATTAATTTTCTCCTCAGCCTTCACAGCACTCTGAAAGGCTTCTTCAATACTTCTGGGAGAAAGAATGCTAATTTCATCCAGGATCTCCATCCTCAAACCATTGACATACCGTGCTGTCTTTTCAGGAGTCTCATCCATGTAACCAGCACATAGATTTACCCGGTAGAGCTCTTCTGTGTACTCTTTGACAGTCATACCCTTCTGTCTCAAATTCTGTACTCTCCGACATAGTTCAACCTGGTAATCCTTCGGCAGAAATCTGCCCTTCAGTTTCGCTACCATCCTCGCCCAATTTCGTATGGGTAATTTGTTCAGTCTTTTTCTGTCTGCCTGGACATTATCCCACCACAAGAGGGCATGTCCTTTTAATTTAGTAGCGGCGAACTTGACTCTCTTATCCTCCTTAACTTCTTCATTCTCAAAGTATTTATCCAGTTCGCTTGTCCAATCTAGTAGGATATTAGCAGACAGACTACCATCATAATTTGAAATTTCTGTCTTTGGCTTGCTGTTGGCCAATAAGATTGAACGCAGCAGCCTTAATTCTGGAGCTTCTTCATCAGAAGCTTCTGCAGCAGCTACTGCTTCTTCCCCACTCTCATCTCCCAATTCTGGGTCTCTTCGTCTACCCGCTTCCACTGCTTCCAAGCGAGCTGTAAGAACTCTAATCTGTTCTCTTAATCCTTCATCTGCTCCCCTTCGTGCACCTCTTCCACGCCCTCGTCTTGGCGCTTGTCCTTCTGCCATCTTCCTCTAACTAATTAATAAAATAAATAAATAAAAAATTGCTCTGATACCAATTGATGTGGCCCGTCCACACGGCCCCACGCCAGCTCACCCCTCTCGGTACTTTACGGAGATTTGCTATGGATTATGGTTTGATTGCTGATATTTTTGTTGGTTCGATTTGGCAATGAATGCGATAGTGATTTTTAATCTACCTCCGGTACTGGCTCGTCCTTGTGGTGACACCTGTCCGCCTCGAGTTTATGGAAAAACCCTAATCTCCTATTACCCTTTTCACCGGTCGACTCACGCTCATTTGCACTGTTCTCCGTCGTCTTCGCTGCTCTGTGGTTTATCTTCACAGCTCGGCTCCGCCGCTGTGTTAACTGTCTGTATATGGTGATTCTATGCTGAATCTCTGGGGTTTTCTTGCTATATATCGTGGTTTGACACTGTATATTTGCCTGCGCACCTGGTTTATGCGTTTCACTGGTAAGTATGGCTATTTACTAGTTTTCTGTTGGCTTTTCCGTGGCTCTGTTCTGTCGACTGGTTATTCTCCTGTATTGTTGCTTGACTCGGCCAATGACGCTGCAATTTTATGGTAAATTCTTAGTGTTGAGGGTTTCTATTGTGCTCAGTGGCAATATGCAGTTGATGGGGCTGCAACTAGTGCTCTCCGGCGCTCGAACGACGCTCAGGTAACTTACTGATCTCTGCTATTTTTGCTTATTCGCTTCTCGAGTTATAACTAACGAACTCGGCCCCTCCGTGGTCAGGGTTTTTCCTCGATGAACAAAGGATTCGTTCACCTACAGGTATGGCATTCTCACTCTTACCATACTAGTCTTCCTTCCAGCTATTTCGTTTTTAAACTTACGTTTTACCTTTTGGTTCGAGGGTTTCGTTGTGCAATCAAACCCTAACTTGTTTTCTTTGCCCTTGTTACAGGTGACGATTCCATGGCACTTCACTCAAGTTTCGGCCGTTGGTTTTCCGGGTAGTTCTGTTCTCTTTCTGGTTGCTTTCGTGGCTCTTAGTTTTCCTGTATGTGTTTGTGTTGATGGTCTGTATATTTTAAATGCCCTGGTGGCTTTCTGCTCTTGCTATAGTCCTGGCGTCTGTATATTCGGTTGCTATAGTGGTTGAGGGTCGGGGTTACTCCTACCCGTAGTCGTGGTATAAAAGTTCTCTGTCAATTTCTGTTAGTGGTTGTTGTGGGTCTTCGAACCCTCGTCTCGGAATTTATCAATGTAACATTTAAAAGTACATGCCTGCAATGTAATATATATATCTTTATAATTTGCAAATTTTTTGGTTATTGTTTGATATCGTTTCTTACCCGATTTTGTTCGTGGGTCGTTGTATTCCCCGACTTCATTCTTCTGTTCACGCCTGTTATTCACTTGTCTAGATTCGTCTTACGCTCGGTTGTTTGGAATATCGTTTTTGTATTCACCTGCAACGCTATTTACTATGCGACTGTTTTCACATATATTTGAGCTTGCTCTAGTGACTCTCTGTCACTGTGTTTGTCTACCGAATGATTTGTACAGAACTCTAATTTCATAGAAATCTTTAATTATAAAAGGACTCATGTATTTTTTTCATACATTTACTTGTGCACAGAATACTTAGATGAAGGAAAAAGTTTCTTTTCTTCTATTACTTTGATTCTATATTTTTATTGCTTAGCTGCCGAACCCTTTCTGAGTTTTCGGTTTGTCCATTTATACAACAGATACAGGTCGTTTGATAACTGTAGGCAGTTACCTTTTACAGTCTGTTAAACAGTTTTGTTTGGCAGTTAATAGAACTTACTCTGCCTGTATTCGTTTGTCTACTTTGTCTCTCTCTGGTCCCACAAAGGATTGCTGTTTACATTATTGGTATTTATCTAATTCTGACAACTACAATTAACACCTATGGTTACAGTAAAGTAAAATTAAATAAAATTAACCAACAGAAACTAAAAGCTGTAGTTGACTTTGGCAAAAAAAATAAGATAAAAAGGCAAGAACCTAACAGACTTGCTGTCCTTTGTCGAACTGTCTAACTTTACCAATCTTTTTCAGAAACTTTGTCTGCCCTGTCTCAGTCTTCGCCCTGTCGACCAGATGCTCTTGCATCACCACATAAGTAAGACCACCTTCAAAATTATAATCCAGTCAAATGACAATATTAAATTCATAATAATCACAAACAAATTAATTAACAATTCCATGCAACATAAATAAGACCACCTTCAAAATTATAGTCCAGTCAAATGACAATATTAAATTCATAATAATCACAAACAAATTAATTAATAATTCCATGCAACAACGAATAACCTGGAACGTAAAGATCTCATAATATCCTCGAAAAAAATATTAGTAGTAACATTAGTAGTAATTGATTCGCTGGGAACAACTTTCAAAACATGTGATGGACTGCACTTTGTAAATTGAATACGATCATTTAACACAACTTCCTGATTTCGATAGAGTGGACGACTTAGAAAGTATGATTTGCCATCTCGCTCATTCGTGTCTTATTTTTCTTTTCCACAATGTTTAAAAGCCATTCCTTAAACGTAGATAGATATAAATGCGTGTCTTGGAAAGAGCAATATGTTGTATATATGACAAACCTTAAATCCTAGGGGATATGCAATGTGTTAATTTAGAAAATATCTGGATTTAAATGTTTTCTATAATTTAGAATATTGGAAAGTTTTATTTTTTTCTTCATAAACAAATTTGCTTCAGATCAAGCTTTACCTATTTTATTTTCCAAATTTCTAAATTTCATATTAATATTTAAGATTGGCCAAATACATGTTTTATAAGTAGAAATCCCATATTTAAAAGATTTATATTTTTTTCTCTTAAAAAAGTCCTTGTTAGTCATATAAAAAAATAAATATATGTATAGTATGGAATTCGGGTTGGTGAAAAAAGAAAAAGTGGAAGGTATTTGGTTTATTTTTGGAGAATGAGATATTGGAAATTGAAGGTGAACCACAAGAAAGTAGTTAGGGCTAACCCAATTCCCCTGAGTAGATTTTCATTTTTAAGAGGTTAATTGTCTTTATGTATCGTGTTTATATAAATCTGATCAATGCAAAGTTTGTTAAATCTTTCTTTCCAAGGCTAACCCAATTCACCTAAGTAGATTTTCATGTTCAAGAGGTTAATTGTTTTTATGTATCACATTTATATAAATTTGATCCATGCAAAGTTCTTTGTTAAGTCTTTCCATGTTCTTTTTGCATAGAAGATTGAACTAAGAGTAATTAATGCAAAGCATTTTTAAATTTGACAAGTTTATATTTCTTTCACCTACCAGCAAATATTTTTACAAAATGATATTGAATTTTAATATTGTTATTCAAATATTCTGATGAAGTACACAAATTGTTTTATATAAGTTCCCATTAAGTGGGATTTCATTTAGTAGTTTAGTCTGTCTCATGAAGAAATATATTGGGGATTTGGATTTTCAAAAATTCTCAATTTTCGTTAGGTCTTGTCTAGGGAGTCATTTTGCATCATGGTCAGAGTCACTTGCAACAACATTCAAAAGTGGAGAGGGACCCATATGAGAGAAATGAGGCTCCTCCACAAGGGGAGACAATTGAAGATGGTAAATGGCCTCAGGGATTAGGGCATAACGAAGGACACCACTACCTCACCAGTTACAAGTCTAAATGGAGGCATCACGGGTGGTGTCGCATCCCCTGCTTCAAAGCCTATGTCTTTCAAGGATGCCCTGGAGTTGGATATCAGTTCTCAGTCACACAAGGAGCTTTCATGTCAGACCTTGTGGTAGACCCTTATGCAAACACTCCATCCTAGAGGTGAATGAGATCATTAATAAGAAAAGAATGGAAGATTTAAAAAGTCAGGTGATTATATGTTGTTTCAATGGCTTTTGCCCTTTGAATTTTCTCTACAAGATTGGGTTCATTAGAATTGCTTTGAGAATATAGATATTTTATTCTATTTGAAAGGTTTTCGTGTGATTTTTTTTACGCATCTTGAAGGTCGAAAGAGGTTTTAGACCACGGTCTCTACTTTTGGGGTAGAGCTTGTCTAATGCATCTATGGTTTATGGAGTTTGATCATGGTATCAAGGGGTCCTTTCCTAGACCAATTTGGGTTAGGTTGATAGGTCCCTATAATACTAGCGTATACCCCTTATGATTATTGTTGTGCCTATGTAGCCCCAATATTGTTATTATTGTACCCACAAAAGTACACTATTGTTATTTTTGTGCCCTCACATTATTATTTTTATGTAAGCTCTAATTATATTGTGGACCCTTAGATCCCTATATATAAAAAGGAGGTATTGTCATTTGTATCATCCCACAATTGTTCATTTATGTAATGTAAAGGAGTTTCCCCCCTCGAAGAGGATAATTTCTGGGCCATTGATCTATCTATTTGTTAGTTGGTTGCATAAAATTTGGTATCAGAGCTTTTGATTCTAGGGTTTTGCTACTTCAAACAGGGCATCATGGAACTTTCGCTATAATATTTTCTCTACGAAGCTTCAAAAGATGAAACTAAAACCACGTGGATCTAAAACCTTGGTGAACCTCATGTACAAATTTAAGATCTTTTCTTACTATATTTTCAAAGATATGATCCGAGGAAGTTAGGATTTTTGCAGGTTCCATAATTCGATCTCAAACAGGTGAACTTGGGAAAATCATCATAAATTTCTCTCTGAGCATATGATTTAAATTTCGTAAAAATTACTAGAAAGAGGACACACCTTATTTTTTTAGGTATCGTTTTTAGGGTCTAAGGTCAAAATAGTGACACGTGGGAATTTGTGCAAGTTCACCCTACAGAACGAGTGTATAATCAGGTCATCATGGGATATTTGAAATAAATCTTTCTTGAATAATCTAATCTTAATCAAAGTTCTTGGGTTGGAAAGAGGACTCATAGGGCTACCACAAGACAACATTTCAGGCCATAGAGCTCTGAAATTATAGAGATACGACAAATTCAATATTGAGCTCCTATAAAGAAAGAAAAAGATGTGTATTTTTTTAAATTTCAGTTATGTTTGAAGAATTAGTTTGAAGTGATTCAAAGTGAATAGTGAAGCATAAATATCATTAATTGATGAACTAAAGAAAGAAAATGGAAACACCTAGTAAGCAACTTGAAATCTCTACTACGACGCATGAAGAAGAGGAAGAAATGCAACATGATATATCAAAATTACATGACCAAGTGCAACAAATTTTGCTCTCACAAAAAGTAACAAAAACTAAGATGGATGGTTTGAAGAATGACATGGAAGCTAAGATATATGGTATAAAAAGGGTCATGAGAGTTTCGAATGATGATTTAAAAGTAGACATCAAAGTAATGATAAATGTCAAGATAGAGGGGTTGAATGAAGATTTCGAAAGGTTGCTATAAGAAAGTCGTCCAAGTGGTGACAAGGCATTCCATGAAAATCACAATGAAGATAAAAGGAATATCAATTACAATTTTAAAGACTCCAATGTGGGGATTAAGAAAACACCACATTCCAAAGATAGATATGAGGAATTTTGATGGCAAGGATCTAGTAACTTGGATACTATAGATGGAGCAATATTTTGATTTACATGATGTGAACCACTGGAAAAAGGTACATATTGCATCTTTATATTTAGACCCCAATTAGTTTGTATGATATAGATGGCTTTGTTCTTGGAAACCAATTATCATTTGGTCATTTTATGGAGGAAATCATAGCACATTATAAAGATACAAAGAAAAACACCTTCTTTAGCCAATTGATAAATCTCAAACAAATGGGTTCAATGGCGGAGCACATTGAAGAATTCCAAAAACTGAATATTAGGGTAATCGATATTCCAAAGGAGCATAGGATCTATGTATTCACGGGGACTTTAAAATATATCATCCAACATGAGGTTTGTCTTTGGGAAATTGATTCATTGGAGAGGTCATTCACGGTGGCAAGAAAAGTTGAAAGAAAAATTATGGCAACAAGGAAGTCTACCACTCACAACCATAAAGATGGAAGTGTTGTTACTCCTAGTCTTCCATAACCTACAAGGTTGAAACCACAACAATTGGAGAAAAAAGAGCAAAAGGTCTTTGTTACAATCATGATAGGAAATATACTAAAGGTCATAAGTGTGTTGAGAAGAAATTATTCTACATATATTGTGAAGAGGAGGAAGAAAAGGAATAAGAAACATCAAAAGAGGAAGATATACACCATGAACCAACCATAGAGAAAGAAGAAATGAATCCAACCATATCTTTTAATGCATTGGTAGGAACTACCACTCCTCAAACTCTCAATATAGAAGGATATATCAAGAAGAAAAAGGTAATTGTGATGATTGATTCAGTTAGTACCCGTAATTTTATTCATTGTAAGATAGTCAAGGAGTTGAATTTCCTCCTATATCCAGCACTAGAGTGTCAAGTGATGGTTGCAAATGGATGAAATATAAATTTCTCTGGAAGGTCCCATTATATCAATATAACCATGGGGGAATATGTCTATAATAGTCCAATGATTTCCATTCCAATGGGTGGTGTTGATATTGTACTAGGAGTCTAATGGCTACAATCTTTAGGGATGATGGCATTCAATTTTCAAGAACTTTTCTTGAAATTTTTTTAGGAAAGAAAGGAAGTTGAATTGACTGATATCGCAGGGAAAATAGGAAATATAATTAGCTCTAATGGAATGGAAAATCTTATGAGGAAAGAAAAACAGGGTGTAATTACACATTTATGCTCACTAGGGGTTCAAACATCAAAATCATATGTTTCTCCAGATCTCCAAAAAGTCTTGGACAATCATTACAAGGTGTTTGATACTCTTGAAGGCTTCCCACCTATTCGTGATTAGGATCACATGATTCACTTGATTCCAAGAAGTGTTCCTCCAAAGATTAGACATTACAAATATCATTATGCCCAAAAGAGTGAAATTGAATGTATGGCTGCAGAAATGCTAGAGGTTGGTATAATTCAACCTAGTCAACTTTATTTCATTACTCTAGTAGTATTGGTGCACAAGAAGGATGGATCATGGAATATGTGTCCAGATTATAGGGAATTCAACAAGCTCACTATTAAAGATAAATTTCCCATTCCTGTCATTGATGAATTACATAGAACAATTTACTTCACCAAGTTGGATCTTTGTTTAGGATATCATCAAATTAGAATGAAGACTAAAGACACTCTAAAACTAGCATTTATAACTCATGAGGGACATTTTGAGTTTTTGGTCATCCCTTTTGGCCTTACTAATGCACCTTCCACATTTCAAGGTTTGTTGAATTTCATTTTCAAACCCTTAGAAAATGTGTGTTAGTATTTTTTGATGATATACTAATCGACAAAAAGTCTTAGAAGGATCATGTTCAACATGTTGACATGGTGCTCAAACTATTGTAGGAGAAACAATTATATGCAAAAACCTCCAAATGTTTCTTTGGAGTACAGGAGGTGGAATATTTGTGTAACACCCTCCTCCTGCATCTACCTAAGTAACTAACCAACTGGGGTAAACATGTGACGAGAGGATAATATGATGGGATTCGAAAAAATCATAAGAAATAGACATCCAACACTAGCCTCACGACCCACATGAACCAAACAACCACTTTAGAGAGCTTGTCCCTGGGTCCTATTACAGTTTTGACCAACTTAGGCTAGAGTAACACTCCCTACACACAACCCAAGCAAGTTATAATGCTCTCCATCCCTTGGAAATATGTCTTAGTCTCTAGGATAACACTTTGTTTGGCTAGAATTTGGGGATTTGAGCCACCTTTTTAGGCCCAGAGCCCAGAACACTGCACATAATAGAATGATAACTTAAAATCGATAAAAGTATAGGTAAACAATGATGCCAAAGAATTAAATGAACAAGACCATATCCATATCCCCACTAGCCATGATAGGAATTTTGTCAAACATATCATCAACATGTAACCTACAGGTGTAAACAAAAAAATTAAGTGTAGGGATATCAAATTTACTTTAGAATGGTCATGAACCATTGTTTCCTCATCTCATTTGTTGTATTATCATTTATTAAGACATTGATACATTATCCATTCATAAACATGTAAAAACATGCTAAGAGAAATACATAGCTGCTTCCACAACATATACATATAACCAACATAATAGGAACAAAAATACCATAAACATATCAACCATCAAAATCCATATATACATTGGTACATTTGCACATGAAAATGAAGGGAATGAATTTCTCATTAATAAATGCAATGAACCACTTGAGGATGGGATTACCATGTTCCACCTGATCGTAGAATGGGTGAGCCAAATCTCTCTTCATCCATTCAGCCTCATGCCATATTCAAAGCATGAATGTGGGATCTCATAGAACACATCAATCAAAACTCATCCAAGGCTTCTAGATGCCATCCACCTCAATCCATCAAATAGTGATTCCACCTCATGGTTGAAAATCACAAAACCGTCATCGGATTGGTCTCCATCCAAGCCTTCCAGGGCTTCCAGAGTGTTTGTCCAACTAAGGCTTCCACTACTAATAATTCAACCAACAACTTATACAAGGTTTCTAGATAATTTTTCCAACCAGGGCTTCTAGGACTAGTAACTCAACCCACCAAGGGCTTCTATAGCATTTATCCAACTAAGGCTTCCAGGACTAGTAACTCAACTCAAGCTATTATAGGGCTTCTAGAGCGTTTGTCCAACCAGGGCTTCCAGGACCAATAACTCAACCCAACCTAAGGAAACATGAGAACAAACCAAAAACAAATAATGAAAGTAACCAAAAATCACCATGGTTATCCAAGAAATGGGAAGGATAGGCAATCCATTGTAAATCCAGGAAATCCTACATTCCAAAGCTAGATCACAACCAACAATCCACATGCATATGCCATGCATGCCAAAACTTATGCAGAAATCAAACATACATCTTGGTACCTGCAAGAAATCTGATGTAGTTGTTGATCCTGATGCCTTCTTATGCTTTCCTGGTCTTCCTTTTCCTTCTTTCTCCAATAATCCCAAGTATGCCACACCCTCCAAGAGTGCTCCAAGAAAAATCTAAGTATCCAAGAGTATTAGAGAGAGAATAATGAGAGAGAGCTCTAACACTGAACTGATGAAAGGTTACCAACTAATCCTTAGGAGCCTTTTTATGGATGAGGCCTCTAATTTCTTCATTTTCCATTATTTTCCTTTGTTTTCCTCCTCACATGAAACCTATGAGCTTTCACCTCCTTTTTATCCTAATTTCATAATTAATTGTGCCAAAAATGGAATTTTGCCTTTCCAAATCCTTAGCCATTTCCTTTTCCAATTTCCTTAGTCAAGAATAGCCAAATTAACACCCATACCAGGATGCCTTGCCTAAAATTCAGCTTGGAATAAGTGTCCCATCGCCCGTGGTTATTGATTTTAACTTTTATTACATGGAATTTTCACTAGGGCTATTACAGAACCCTCCCCCTTGGTGTTCAGTGACACCTATAACCAACAAGACTACTAGAAACAAAACATACTTCCCATGGAGTTTTATAGCATAGCTTGTTGCATTATTTACAATGGCCATATGCTAACCATAACAACATGACCAAATAACAACCATACCACATGCTGGAGCTTTATAACATAGCTCACTATAGTAATTACATTAAACACATATACACATACACATTTTCTTCAACCAACAAATAAAAATACTTTCTATGGAGCTTTATAAATCCATCTCAATACAATATTTACAATAATACACACACACACACACACACACACACACACACACACATGCACATTTTCTCAACTAGAAAATAAAAGGATACGATGTATGCATCTACAACAAGGGAATCCAAAGGCTCACACCTCTATCCTCAAAGTAATAATTGGATTCACATCCTTTCCAGGAAGTCCATAATCCACTGCAAAGTCAAATCTACATCCAATGTCTAACATTATAATCTCACACAACTTGTCCTCTCAGAGAACAATTATCATCTCACTGTTCTAGGGAACACTCCTAATGTACATATTATTCCATCTAGAAATGATAATGGCCAAAAGAAATCCATCCTCGGTCTTCCCTTCTCTGCTACATAGTCCCTCTGGGAATCCAATCACCCCTTCCATGCAGTCTCTCACCTTCCAAGTTCTGCTGGCAACCCCATCCCAGGAATTCCATCCCTTGGTGAGGATTCCTCACATTAGAAGACAAAAAAACCAAGGAATATACCTATCTCGAAACCATCATATTTGTCATAGCATGCTCATGGATATCAATGCACAGTATTGGGTACCAGTGTCCCATAACGGCCCTATTCTTGAATTATTTACTAGCATATTTCTGCAATTTCCAATTCTTTTTATTGTTGCTGCCAATTTTTGCAGTCGATTTAGGCCACTCAACCAGGCATGTTCATGCATTTCTGTTCCAACAACAGAGCTTCCATTAGATTTAAATAAATTCACATCATACCTCATTGGTAGCTCGTTAATAAGGTACATTTGTAATTATTTTCGCTTCCTTTCACAACAATTCAAACTAATATATTCAACCAAATCATGATGTATAAACATATCACATCAAGTTAGCTCAAACAAAACCATCATAGATCAAAATCATAAATCACATGTAACCATCATAAACTAGAATCATAGATTACATTTAATCAAGATAAACCAAAATCATAAATCACATGCATAATAAAATTGAAATGAGATACTTATCTTTTAGTCAATCCTTAGCTTCCATCTTTGTCTTTATTTCGTACACACTCTGGATCAGTTGCCACAACAGACAAACACCTAGTGCCTTCTCCTAACCCATGTGCACATACACATAGTGTGCATCACACACATACAATTTACACACGGCATACAACACCATGGAATACATGAATCTACACCCAGTGTACAATGCAACACAATATACACTCCTATGTTTGGTGTACGACATGACACAACACTTGTATGTACACAATGTAAATCACAAGACATACATCCACACACAATGTGAGACACCACAAAATGCATACACGTACACCCAATATACATCACAACTCATACATATCTACTTGATATACAACACCACATAATGCATCCACCTACATTCGGTGTACAACACAACAAAATACATGTACTACAGAAAGTACAACACAATGAGTACACATCACGATACCATGACTACACAATGCACATACATAATATCGCATGTACATAACACAACATGTACGATATGAACACAATACGACATGTACACCAGTACCATTTGTACAACATGTACACAGTACCAAAGGTACACTGCGCCACATGCACAATGTGTTCATAACATCACATGTACATGGCACCACCTGTGCAACATATACACAATGCCACATGTACATTGTACCACTAGACAATGCATACATAATACCACATGTACACAGTACCACACACAAGACATGTACGCGACACCATATGTACACAACGCCTCATCCATGACATGTACACAACACCACCTACACATAACGCTAGTTGTACAACATGTATACAACACCTCATGCACACAACACCACTTGTACAATCATGCATACCACACCATATGTACATAGTACCAATGTACCACATGCATGCAACACCACTTGTACATAGCACTGCATTTCCAACATGTACATAGCATCATCTTTACTAAGCACTGCATATCTAACATGGGCACAACGCCCCACATCCATCATGCACATAGTATAATATTTACACAACACCTTATATCCAACATGTATATAGCACCATCTATACCCAACACTGAATATGCAACATTCATACAACACTATCTGTACTAACACCCTATACATAACATTACATAAACATGTCCACACACTAAATATACACCACACCTCATGCACACACCATCACAAGTGAAACAAGTTCAACATATATGTCATATGCCCAATAGTAATACCACACGTCCAAAACCAAACTACCTATACTAGGCAACCTTGCTTCTAGTATCTTATCCATGCTTGTCCCAACATGTCGCAGATGACACTGCTTTCACCTTTCTTGTGTATCCTTAGACATTACCTCATATATTTTTTGTGACTACTCTTCCCACTTGATTCCTCATAGCTGAGAACTTCTTCATGCCTTTCACCTACATAAGAAATCATTCTGCCACAAGAAAGATCTCTAACGACCCTGTCAAACAATGGCATAGATACATACATACATATATAATAATTAGCATAAGACAATCATCATCCTGTCAGACAAGGACATATATACGTATATATACACATAAATGTTAGCATTAATAATCATGATCCATGAAGACACTGTCAAACAGTGACATAGATACATACCTACATCTATACATATATATAAACGTCAGCGTAATCCTCATCATAAGACAATTACCAGATATCAAGGGAAATGTTTAAGAGAAATTCCTTATTTGTGCACAACTTGCATATCATTGAGAACAAGAGTTCCGAACATAGCCTAGGCATCTCACACCATAGATCCATTTACTTTACCTTTTCTTGTTACCTTTCTCATGTTTATATTGCCACCATCCATTTACTACAATGTTCCAACCAATCCAACTCACTGTCATAGTCTTACCTTGCGTTGCACTTCCTCATGCATAAAGCTTCATCCGTTTCTTACATTTCTTGTTGGGTACCATGTAGCTCTCCTCGAGATCCATTAACTTTCCTCTTTCCAAACCAATTCCCTAGACTCAAAATAATAAAAGGAAAGACAAAAAACAACCAAGA
The DNA here is from genome assembly GCA_000404065.3 of Pinus taeda. NCBI lineage: Eukaryota > Viridiplantae > Streptophyta > Pinopsida > Pinales > Pinaceae > Pinus > Pinus taeda. The sequence continues at coordinate 71,806 of APFE031306185.1, forward strand.
AGACCATGAAAACCAAAAGCAATATGACACCACAACAAAGTGGCATAACTATGCACCAGACACAATCAAAATCACAAATCAAGCACAACAATTGAAAAATACTAAAATCACAAGACTAACAACAGACACCGTGACTCAATCCCCATCATTCCTAAGGAAAGCTCGATTTGAGCCTTCATGGAGATTTCATGGAAACCTCTCTTGCCATGCAACTCCCTGCATCATGTGGTCATTAGCACATAATTGTTAGTGCATAAATAAACATAACAATACACCAGTTGTCTCATCTTGTTGTGCCAAGCATGTTGCTTGCAAATGAACACATCCATGCCATATCTCACAGGACTCCAATCCTTTGACAAATCCATCCGTAACTAAAGACTAGCTCATATACTTGTAAAGTACATATTCATGAATATATCATGTATCCACATAATGTCCAATAAGATTAAGGTTAAGAAGACTTCCTGTTTTCAAATAAATCATTTATTTTGAATTAGGGATTTCAAACATAGCCAAAACAATTCTTGCCCAATTCCTTTCTTTGACTTTTTCCTTGGTGCAATGTGTTACTATGCACTGTCACATCACTCTATTCTTAGTGATATAAACACATTGACTGTTACCTTGTCAATCTAATACTAGCATGCTTCCTGCAACTACTCACAAATGTCAACCACATGTTTCAAATATCAAGATAGTCATATTTATCAATTTGAAATCAACATTTGGAAAGATTAACAATCATGTCATAATCCATAGTCTACTCAAAGTTAGACATAATGCTACAACTATCACCTACTACACTTAAGTACATATCAACTATCTCAACATATATGTTAGTACCACCAACTTAAAGCAAAATCATTCTTCATGCAGCCCTATAGACTCATACTCATATTATGCAATTAATTAAACATTCAAGCAAACTATGAGTGCACCATGTTAGATAAATCAACTAGATGAAATAATAGGCACCAAGAACTCAAACAACAAATAGATGACATAATCAACAATGAAGCACTCAGTATACTACATAAGAAAACTCATACCTTAGTGTATTTCAGGGGAGCATATCTTGTCTACAGAATCAATTTAGGTTAGCACGATACAACTTCACAACATATCAACTCAAAAATGAATCATGATATCCATAACATGACTAACTAACATGTTCACATCATAATATCATAAGCATTTGTTGTTCATGCACAACAATCACACATGTATGATCAGTCTAGATTAGTACGATACCATATCACAAATATGTTGCCTCATAACTAAATATCACAACCATAACCATCTGCATAGGTTGAACAAAGTTAACACAATACATATAACATCAAGATCTTAAATGCAATGAATATAACCATCACGCATATGACCAATCCAAATTACAACATCAATATCTCAATGAAATAACCCTAATTATCATGTTAATAGCATATAACAACAATAAGCTATATATCATTCTCATCAACAACATATAAACTAATCATCAAGTTATTTAAAATAAAACAATAATAGCAATGCATACAACTATAGGTTACTATCATTCTTGATTATTTGACACATGTGCATATAACTACACTAAACAACTAACATCTATCATGAATTTAACCCTAACATCAATAAACATGTATATAAACCTAATGCATATAACAATCCTTAACTTACATACCTGCATGCCCACATACAATACTTGTACGATGGTCTGCTCTTACCCCAAAGTCTAATGTTGCAGCCTCATTATGATGATCTGCATCTCCTTCTCTATCTCAACCAACACATTAGCATCATAACAACCAATAGCACCATGATGACCTAAATTACATACAATGACTTCACAAGAAATTTTTGACCTACTATTCATGCATAACTATAACCAAGCCATAATTCATAACAAATGCATATAGGCATATAACACATATGAGTACAAAACCATACACGCATCATTCTAGCTCGAGTCTAGTCATCAATGCATGATCATGTAAACTACACAACCCATGACCTCATGCATGACAACAACAACCACATCACGTGCACTTGATAACATGTGAACACTGATGGGCATAACAATGTATAATCAATCATACACACATGAAGACATACTCCATGACAACACCTTCAACCTTCACATGACGACACCACTACAACCATGATCAACACCATGCAAATGCAACAAGCACATGGAATACATGCATAAGGAACACAAATGCAACCAACATGAATGTATGACCAACGCACAACCCAAAGAGAGCACAACCACGCTCTGATAGCACATTGCAACAGCCTCCTCCCACATTTACCCAAGTAACTAGCCAACCAAGTTAAACATGTGACAAGAGGCTACTATGACGAGATTCAACCTCCTATGTGACCTTAAGGAAGTGGAATTGATGGAATCATAATACATATACATCCAAAACCAGCTTCAAGACCCACATGAACTAAACAAGCACTTTATACAACTTTCCCCTGGGTCCTACTGAAGTTTTGACCAACCTACACTAGAGTAATGTTCCCTAGAAACATCCCAAGCGAGTTATAACACTCCCAAGTCATTAGAAAAATGTGGTATTCTCTATTCTAATGCTCCATTTGGTGAGAGTTCTGAGATTTGAGCCACTTTTTAGGCCCAAAGCCCAGAAAACTACCCAGAATCGAGTGATAACTTAGAATTAGTACAAGTATAGGTAAACAATGATGTTGAAGAAATAAAATGAACAAGACCATATCCAGACCCCTACTAACCATAACATGTATTTTGTCAAACATATCATGAACATGTAACCTACAAGCATAAACAACAGAATTAAGTGCATGGATCTCTTAATTATCTGAGAATTTCCATGAACCATTGTTTCCTCATGTCATTTGTTTCCTTATAATTTATTAGGACATATATACATTATCCAATCATAAACAAGTAAAAACATGTTGGGAGACATACATAGCTACTGCCACAACATATACATATAACCAACATAATTGGAACATAAAGACTATAAACATATCAACCATCAAAATTGACATATACATCGGTACATTTGCATATTTATTAATGAATTTATCATTAATAAATGCAATGAACCAACCATAGATGGGATTATCACATTCCACCCAACCATAGAATGACTGAGCCAAATCTCTCTTCATCCATTGACCCCCGTGCAGTATTCCAAGAATGAATGTGGGATCTCATTGAACACATCAATCAAAACTCATTTATGGCTTCTATAGGCCATTCACTTCAACCCATCAAATAGTTATTCCACCTCATGGTTAGACATCACGAAACCATCATCGGATTAGTGATCTAAGCCTTCAATGGCTTCCAGATCATTTGTCCAACCAAGGCTTCTAGGACTAGTAACTCAACCCAAGTTGTTACAGGGCTTCCAAAGCATTTGTCCAAGTAGGGATTCCAAGACTAGTAACTTAACCCAAGCTAAGGAAACATGAGAACCAAAAATAATAATAATAATAATAAAAGTAACCCAAAATAACCATGGTTATCCAGGAAATGACAAGGTGAAGAAATCCACTGACAATATAGGAAATCCTCCATGCCATTGACAAATCACAACCAACAGTCCACATGCATATGCCATGCATGCCAAAACTAGTGAAGAAATCATACATGAAACTTGATACCTACAACAAATATGATATACTTGTTGATCTCGATGCCTTCTTAGGCTTTCCTGCTCTTCCTTTGCCTTCTTTCTCCAAGAAGCCAAGTATGCCACACCCTCCAAGAGTGCTCCAAGAAAACTCTAAGTATCCAACTGTATGAGAGAGAGAGAATAATGTGAGAGAGCTCAAACACTGAACTGAAAAAGGGTTACGAACTAATCCTCATAATTCTTTTTATGGATGAGGCTTCTAATTTCCTAATGTTCCATCATTTTCCATCATTTTCCTCCTCACATGCAACCTATGACCTTTCACCTCATTTTTCTCCTAATTTACATTATTTTCATAACTAATTGTACCAAAAATGTCATTTTGTCTTTTCAAAGCCTTAGCCATTGCCTTTGCCAATTTCCTTAGCCATAAACAACCAAATGAACACCCATACCAGGATTTCCTTCCCAACATTCAACTTGGAGTAAGTGTCCCATCGACCATGGTTATTGTTTTTAACTTTTATTCCATGGAATTTTCATCAGGGCTATTACAATTTGGGTCATATTGTATCTCATGAGGGTGTTAAGGTAGACCCTAACAAAATTACAACAATTAAGGAATTGAAAATCCCCACAACCATAAAACATCTTTGAGGATTTCACGGGTATAACGGAACCTCTAACATCATTACTAAAGAAAGATGATTTTTCTTATACCATAGAAGAAACAAAGGCCTTTGAACATCTAAAAGAGGCAATGTACCAAGCACCGATCTTTGATACGCCAAAATTCACAAAAACTTTTATTGTGGAATTTGATTCTTTAGGAAATGGAATTGGTGTTGCTTTAATGAAAGAAGGAAGATCCATTTCTTTTGAAATTTTTCCAATCAAAGGAATCTATTTACATAAACGTATTTATGAGAAGGTAATGTTGTCAATACTACATGCATTAAAGCAATGACGACATCACTTGATGTGAAGAGACTTCAAGGCAAACATAGATCATTATAGTCTTTCATAGATTTTAGAATAAATATTACCTCCAAAAGAGCAAACAAAATGGGTGACAAAGATGTTGGGTTATGAATTTGAAATCATCTACAAAAAATGGAAGAAAAATGTTGTTGTAGATGCACTCTTAGGAAAGGATGAGGATGTGGAAGCATTGTTTTGTTCCATTTCTATTATCCATCTTGAGTGGATAACCGAAGGAAGGGATGAAAGGAATAATGATGAAGTGGTGTGGTTACTCATTCAAAATTTGCAGCAAGATCCAAGTATATCTAATACATTTAGCTAGAAAAATGATTCATTATGGTACAAATATCGCTTATATATTTGTAAGAATTCCCAACTTAAACAAAATATTCTTTTGAAATTGAACACACCTTCTTTAGTAGGGCGCTCATGATTTTTAAAAGCTTACCTTAGGGTCAAGAAGGAATTTTTTTGGGATGGCATTAAATCTGATATCCAAAAATTTGTGGCAGAATGTTTGGTTTTCCAATAAAATAAAGTTGAGACAGTTAAGACCCTGGGTCTGCTACAACCTTTAGCCATTCCAAGTCAGTTTTGGGAAGAGGTATCAATGTATTTTATCACAGGTTTACCCAAGTTTGAAGGAAAGAGTGTGATCATGGTGGCATTTGATAGAATTACCATGTATGCACACTTTTGTTCATTATCTCATCCTTTTAAGGCCAACACAGTTGCTATTGCATTTATGGAGACACTTCAAAAGCTTCATGGAAATCCAAAGATTATAGTAAGTGACAAGGATCCCATTTTTACGGGAAATTTTTGGATGAAATTATTTTCTTGTGTTGGTACTCAATTAGCTCATAGATCATCTTATCATCCTCAATCTAATGGTAAAACTAAGATAGTGAACAAATATTTGGAAGGATATCTTCATTTATTTATATCTAACAAACAAACACAATGGATCTAGTGGTTACCTCTAGTTCAATGGTGGTATAATACTTCCTTCCATACTGCAGCAAAATTGACCCCTTTTATGGAACTTTATGAATATCATCCATCACGTCATTTTTAAGAGAGAATTCTAAAGTTCGAGTAGTGGAAGATCACATTGACCATCAACAAAAAATTCTCCAACTCTTAAAGTATAACCTAAAAGTTGGTGTGGAATTGAATGAAACAATAAGAAGATCAGCATCACAGTCAAAGAAGTTTTGATGTAGGTGACTGGGTATTTTTACAACTACAACCAAGCAAACAAATGTCTCTCAAGAAACCTAAGAAAGATAATAAATTATTGCCTAATTACTATGGTACTTACAAGGTGTTGCAAAATATTGGTACTATGGCATACAAATTGTAGTTTCCTGCATCTTCCTAGGTACACCTAGTTTTCCACGTTTCATTCTTAAACAAGGTCATATGCGATAAGCTTCCAGTTCAAATAGCATTGCCAGAACATGACAAAGAAGGAAAAATCATATTTGAGCCTGAAGCAATCATGGAAACAAGAACTTGAAAGCTACAGAATCGATCAATTTCAAAGTATCTCATTAAGTGAAAGACTTACTTGTTGAAGATTCCACATAGGAGGATGAGAAATTTATACAAAAGCATCCAAAGCTACTCAGTCGTTGAGGAAAACACCTTTTTGAAGGAGAGGGGCATGACAGGTACCTATAATACTAGTGTATCCCCCTTATTGTTATTGTTGTGCCCATGTAGCCCCCATATTGTTATTGTTGTAACCCATAGAAGCCAACTATTGTTATTGTTGTGCCCTTACATTATTATTTTAATGTAACCTCTTATTAGATTGTGATCCCTTAGACCCCTCTATATACAATGGAGGTATTTTCATTTGTATCATCTAAAAAATGTTCATTTATGTAATTTAAAGGAGGTTTCCCCCTCGAAGAGGTTAATTTCCATGTCTTTGATCTATCTAATTGTGGTTTGGTTGCATAACATAGGCTCCCGAACTTCCCCTTTAATAGATCTAGCCAAAGATCCTAGAGGACATTGGTGACACCATAGGTTGTTTTATCAAAGTATATACTGAGATATTGTCAAGAGGCTTTGTAAATTTCATCCACATATGTGTGTAATTGGACCTCAGTTAAGATTTGCCAGATAAAATTTTCCTCAAGTTGGGAGATAAGGAGTATTCCCAACCAATGGAGTATGAAAATGTTGCATTTAGATGTAGAACAATTTAGCAACATGGGCACCTTTAGCATGAATTACCCCTTCCAAAAGGGGTTGTTGGCATCCAAGAGATGAAAATAAACAACTGTGGCTGGCGAGACCCAAAGGAAACAATATGTGTAAGAATTTTACAGGTCAAATGAAGAGAGGCGCCTAGTAGCAAAAGGCATCAATGTACAACTCAAAATCTTAAGATCCAAGTCAGCCCCAAATAGTACCAACATAATCCTTAGCAGAGGAACCCCAATAGTACCAACACAATCTTTAACGAAGGAAAATCCTTCAACAATGAGAAAATAGATAACCTCAGTTATAACTTTCTTTGTAATTTGTGGGAAGAATCATAACCATGAATCAAACCAATCAAATGGTGAGAAAGATGTATTGAAGTCAACCAAACCAATGGCTATGATACTTTCTAAAAAAAATGAGCAATCAACATTATCCTTGGTTCTAATAGATAATTCTACATGGTGGATTAATATTATTAAGAGAAAAAAGAAAAAGGAAAACCCATAAATCTCTGTGGCCTTTAAATCCAAAAAAATATATATCTAATTTTATAATATAATCATTTTATTAATTTAAAAAAAAAATCAATTTACAAGTAAAAATTTAAAATTATTCAATATTTAATCGTAATAAAATCTAAAATAAATTTTATATCAGATTCTATTTTAAAATATTATATTAAAAATGTTAGCCAGATATTCTAATCAGAATAAATTACACTAAGATAAATGTTTCATGTTAAAGTTTTACTTTAAATAAATAAATAAATACTAAAATAGTAAATGAAATTAATTTGTAATTATATTAGTTGAAATATTATTTCACTGCCTTCGCGACATATAGCAACATTAGTTTTGCCTTATAACAAAAATACGAAATTTTTTGAAGTTTTTACTAAGTTCAGTTTAGGGTTAAAGGGCTTTGTACTAATTTTTGTTGCTGACTCATGTCCGCCACCTTTGCTATGACTACAAAGGTCGAGGCCATATGTCAACATTCCTGTTCCCTTTGGATACCTATAGAATCCCATGCCCATTTCCATCTAATGCCACTACCTAGGAACTCTCTTTATACCCACCGCCCTAGGTAGGTTTGACCTTTTTTCCCTTCGGGTAGTGCTATAGTTCGAGGGCTCTCCCACGGTCCCACCCACTATGTGCATTCCCCTATTTGATAATGCCTTGTATACTTACCCGTATAAATAGTTAGCGCATTCGTAGATTGATGTCAGTGGATTAATTGGCTCAATGAATTAAAACAAACTTAATATAATTCAAAGCATCATCTCTTTTACCTTTCACAATTTATACTGATTGGTTCTTACACATAAATGTTATGTCTTATACTCGAAATACAAAGTAACATTGATTTTGGGATTAAACACCTGGAAAATGGGAAAGCTAAGGACATTGAAGGTTACCAGGCATAAATCTTAAAAATTGGAGGTCATGTCCTCATCCCCCACATCCACAAGCTTTTCAATCAAGAATTCAAGCAAGGGTTCCCTAAACCATGGACTGAGAGCCTCATTATCCCTATTTTTAAAAGTGGGGATACAAATAACCCACCTAATTATCTGACAATTATGATTAGCCCTCTCTTAGCTAAGGTATATGGTATTATTTTGGAAAAGAAGTTTAGCATATGGCTTGAAAGTGAACATAAGTGGGCTAAAGGCCAAGCGGGTTTTAGAAGCCATCACTCGAAGACACACCACCTCATTACACTTAGGATCATTGTGGATGAATGTTGTAATGATAAATCCAATCTCTTTTGTTGCTCTGTAGACTTTAGAAAGGCTTTCAATACAGCGCCTAGAAACAACCTTTGGAATAGATTAGAAGAGCTAGAGGTTCCTTTCGAGTTGAGAGCTGTCACTATAAGATTATATGAAAATGTAATTGACAAGCTAAAAAGCAATGGGGGGTGGTCGAAAGATATTAAATGTAATATCGGAGTTAAACAAGGTTTCCCCCTCTCCCCTACCCTAGTTGGAATTCACATCGACAAGCTTGAAGGTTATTTAGAGGAAGCAGGATGTGCTGGCATGGTCTTAGCTGGGATAGTCATCATCCTTCTTCTCTATGCTCACGATATTGTTCTTCTCGCAAGGTGCCCATCTGATCTTGATAAACAACTTAGGCTTCTTAAGGATTTCTGTTCTACCATGGGTATTACTGTTAAGACTGACAAAACAAAAGTTATGATTATCAAATCCAAGAAGGACACTTATGCTAATTTTATGTATGACAATAATAACTTGGAAAAAGTGTATTCTTACAAGTACCTAGCAATTGTTATTCATCACAAGCTCAACTGGAACTATAGCATTGAGAAAAGAATAATGGGGGGTGGAAAGCTTATTTTGGTCTTGAAAATAATTGTAAAACGACAAACCTCATAATGTGGGATAAAAAGAAGTTCATCTTTGAAATATTAGTCACTCCCGTTATCGTATATGGACGTGAGGTCTAGGGTTGCAACATCTCTAGAGAATCCAAGAGAAATATTGAGCAAATCCAGAAACATTTTATAACGTATAACCTGAAAGTTAAAAGCAATACACCCTATCCTATTCTCCTTATAGAAGTAGGTCTTTCCCCTATCGAGAGCCTAACTATGACTAGGCTTCTATTGTACAAGCACAAACTCAATAACATAGGAGATCATAGACTTACTAAGCTAGCTTTAAATTCCAGCCAAAACCACCTAAGGCTTAAGTGGGGGTGGTATAAAGACATGAGGGTCTGGTTAAACCATTGGGAGATCAACGAGAATGATGCATTGCAAAACATTAATAACATTAAAAATATTGTTACTTCTAAGTTCAAAGAAAAGATGTGGTGTGAGAAAGATTTAGCAACTAAAAGAAAATTAAGTTATTATAAGAAGGTCATCAACCCCACCCTAGAAGATCAAAAGTATCTCTCTATTTTAACTAGCTAAAAGAAGAAAATTAATATAGCGAAGATTATAACAAACTCTCATGAGCTCCATAGTGAAACAGGTCATTGGGAAGTTCCTCAAACACCATGGATGGAAAGGATTTGCCATCTATGTGAGAATAGGAACATCGAGGATGAAAATCACTTCATTTTAGAGTGCCCCACATACAACCACATTAGATCTCAGTTTCATAAGATTTGTCACAATACTGACTTTCCTAGCCATTTACAATGTCAAAATTATAGTGAGCTCGGGAAGCTTCTCTCCAAGCTTTTTGAGCATAGGAATAAAATCTTAAATCAAACTAAATAATTTGTTTCTTTAGGTCCGATAAACCAAAGTTTGGTCCCAGTGGACATTAACCATCATCGTCATCATCATCATATAAAAAACATTTGTTTGATTTACCTAATATTTCTTTTCTCATTTTTATAAGCGTAGTCTCAGTAGTTAGGGAAATAATAGAAATTTTGACAAGATTAGGTTAAAATCTAGTATAGTTTTTTGAAAATATGAGTTATAGTTATCAAAATTCAGAATTTTGGGTGCTACACGGATTTTTGATAATATTGAATCTATTTCCACTATCAAAAAACGATTCTAGCAATTTGATTTTTCAAAACAAATTTAACAAGATTCAAACAAAAGAATTGTTATCCAAACAAATTTATGGCGTCAATAAACAATGCCATTTTTATACTTTGTTTTTTTGTTATGTGGTTTATGCTTATACTTATATGGCTTATGATTATGATATATATAATACATATGTATATATGATTTTATTATATTTAAACTATGTAACATAAATATAATTTTATTATATATTACAATATGTAGCTTATATTTACAATATGTGGCCCGTAGGGGTTGGGTCTTGTGGTCAACAAATAGTCTGCTAAGTCGTTTGTGCGGTTGTTCAGGTCATGGGTTCAAGTCTCATCTTACTCTGAGGGGTCGTTCCTTGTGGGCTGGGTAGTTCCTCTTAGGTGTTATAGTGGCAGCCGGTGGAATTCGACCCCTCTAACGTGAGTACGATACCATCGTCATTGCCGATTCAGCTAGAAATCAAAAATAATAATAATAATCGTGATGTTTATGTCAAAAGGTAACTTAAAAATATGTGACTTTTATGTCTAAATAACTTAAAAATAGGTTAGAAAATTTTAATTGATATAGGTTTATAATTATCATTTTTTTAATAGGCTAATAGTTATCATTTTCTCTATTTAAAATTAATGAGATGATGTTATTTGTCATTTGTTCTATATTATGTTATTTAAAATTAAAGTAATAAATTAACTAGTTATGAAATTTTGTATATTATTTGTTAATTTTTTTTGTATAATGTTATTTGTTATTTACAATTTACATTGTTTTATTTTTAGAAATAGAAGATGTTAATATTAAAATTTTATTTAATGATAAAAGAAAAATGAATATGTCAACATTTTTTATGATAATAATATAAAAATTTAGATAAGAAATGACCTTGATTATTTTCTGTTTCAGGATAGGGAATCAACGCGTGGGTAACTTTCTCAAATTGATAGTGGCTAATCCACTTAGTAGCAAGTTCTACAAACAAATAACAATAACATTGCAACCAGGTAACTCTAACTCTAGTTATAAATTATGATAAATATTGTTGTTTAATAAAACTAATTTTCATAAGATATTAAATTTCTGTAATTATTTTTCATAAATAAATAAATTATAAATATTTCCATATTTGAAATATAGCAAAATCAATCATTTTTGTTTAATGATGTAACATCAAATGTCTTCAATAATGTAAAGTTACTTTATTAGAATTATGGTCTATCAACCGCACAAACTTATAAAATAAAAAAATTAATGATATTATATAGATAGATACCAAAAAATTAGAAGCTATCATAATAAAAGCAAAATAGAACCCTTCACTCGGAACTGGTTGTTCATGTGGACCCTGGATTCGACACACACACTTGATTCTTCCTTCATCATGGGCACTAGCTCTTTTGACAATATACGAAAAGCATATTAAAGCTTTCTTTATCGTTCCACGGCATTTTGAAGCAGCAAAAGCATATTCTTCATATATCGTATTCGTTTAACTGTACAAACTGACACCTTCCCACGACAAGCATTTTTACAGCGGCCATACAAAATAAAATAATTATTCCACTAAGTGTAAGATCGATGCCTCCAACATGCTTGAAAGACGACCTGAACTATTACTATAATCACATCGAAAACACTTTGAAAAAGTATTCCAATCATTATACTTATCATCTGGTTCAGTTATCATCTGGTTCAATTATCCTCTGGCTCAATATACAAAACAAAAAGTTGCCCGAATCTTGTATCTTTAGCAATGTGAAAAGAATAACAAAAAATAACTAACAAACAAAAAGCTGTCCAAATATTGTATATGGGGCTTTGGATTGACGGTGAATGGGTGCGTTGTTAAGGCACTTCTTGCGATAGGTCACCGGTTCAAATCCCTGTGAATACTTAGGTTAGTCTTAATGTAGAAGAAAAAAAAATTATCACTAAAAAAATGATTTTATTTGTAAATAATTAAACTATAGATAAAACTAATAAAAGCTAGATGACTCGGACTCTGATTGTTCAACCGTTCAATTAGTTTGAACAAGTGAATCACCTCATTTGATATAGCATTAATTTTCCAAAATAAACCGTTGAAAAAAATAAATTATTATATTAAATTTCAAAATTTTTTATTAAATTATAGTGTAACTGAAATATATAAAATTAAATACTAATCCTGATTAAATTACATCACTCAAAAGTATTTTCTTCTTGTTTTAAAAGCCATGACTATTCATTAATAATTCCAAACTTGATGTACAGGTAACAATTTCATAAATTAAGAATTATATAATTGGGATATAAAATAATTGTATAAAATATATTTATTTAAAAATATTAAAATAGGTAAGGATATTTGCTATGAAATATTAAGGGTAAAATAATAAAATTTTTTATAATTTATATAAAAATTTAATTAAGTATATCTTTTTAATATTTTGATAAGATGATTATTTAGTGAATTGGTTGACTATCATCAAAATATTTAATTTATGATATATATAAGTATTTCAATAAAACAAATCATAAAAATTATAATTAATATTAATTATTATTATTAATGTAACATTAAAGTTTAAATAAAATATAACTTAAAAATCATTGACAAAAATTATTTAATGGAGATTCACTTCACTACATTGTGGAGATTCTTAATATATAAAGAGGCTTCGTTACAATAATATTGTGAATATAATAACTTATTAATACAACCTATCCAAAAAAATCATAACTCATTTCATTTGACATGTTTTTAATTAATCAAATTACCTAGAAGAGAAAAAATATCATGTCATTTCATTTGACATGTTTTTAATTAATCAATTTAATTAAAAAAGAAAAAATTTCATGTCATAAGACCAGGGATCAAAATTGAACACGTCAGAGCCCTTCAAAGGGTCTCTGGCACGTCAGAGAAGTAGGGAGAAAATTTTACCAGTCAAAAAAAAATTAAAAATTGATTTTTGTCATTTTAAAAAAAATTGGAATAATATCTTAAATTTTTTTAAGAAGGGCTGTTAAATTTTCAACTTATTTTTAAAATTTCATTTTTTCCTCAAATAAGAATTAGGAATGTTGAATTTGTATTCTTTTATGTTAAAACTAATCCAATTCAGAAACTCCTTTCAAAAAACACAGTTTCCTTTGAGTTGTTTTTCCCTCATTCAGAAACTCCTCATTTTGAAACAACAATTCCTTTTGAGTTGTTTTTCTAATTGTGCATATGATGAAAGTTCTTATTAATTATTATGTCACAATTACCTTTTGATACCATTACATTTGGCAGTTTCTGAGTTGCTCCCATTTCAAAACAATAGTTTCTTTTTGAGTTGTTTTTTCTACTTGTGCATATGATGGAAGTTCTTATTAATTGTTATGTCACAATTACCCCTTGATACCATTACATTTGGTAGTTTCAACTGAGAGCGACTAGATGTCAATATGGGCCATGTATTAGCTCTGTAATTTCATTGGGTTATGCATGAAGGCTGCCCAAAGCAAGTTTTGGTGAAGATTTAAGTTGGAGATGAACATAGATTCATCATTCAGCGAACGCCTGTGAAGCAAAGTTTAAGCACGATTTATGCTTGGAGAGGACGGCATTCAACAGGCTTCCTAACATACTGGACTTGATTTGTTTTAGGATTCCCAATTCCTAGTATGTTTTCATATTAAAAAAGGAGATACCAAAAACATATACACCTTCGTACACACTTTCGTTGAATCCTAAACCTGTTTAGAATTTTACTGAATTTTTTCATTCATTCAATAAACTTAAATTTGATTGAGCTACTTGTATATTTGCTTGAACATTCTGGTCACAAAAATTTCCAACAAAATTAATCCTTATCTGAACTGGAGCAGGGATATAGGTCTTCTGACTATCCATTAATCTTGTGTGGTTAGATTTCTCAATCACACATGTGTAAGAGTAATGCATTTACTAATGCAGCCTTTGACATAGTAGTATCTTTTTGTTTGTGAAAAAAATAAAAAGAAATTTGAAAATAATTTACTTTGTCAATTGAATTGCTCCTTTTTTTTATACTTTTCATAATGGAAGTGCGGCTTGAATGTGTGACCTTCTAAATGAAATTAAGACTTGCCCTTCAAATTTGATTACTGCATAAGACACTTTTTAAACTAATAAATTTAATTAAAAGAACAAAAAATACATAACTATTTTTGACATAAATCTTAACCTTTGATGTATAACTACTTAAATTACTATTCTCGAAACCCTATTTGAAAATAAACACACACACTTAGCACCCTAATAAAAATTTAAAATTTTACTCAAATATTATAGAAATATTTCTTTATAATTGTGATAATAAAAGATCAATGTTTAATTTCCTTCAATAAAAAGTAAAAAATCAAAAAGAAAAAATTAGAAACTTTACTAATACCAATATTGGATTAAAGATTTCCACTATTACTCATGTTGTTAAGAATTTCCCACTGTGTAGAGTATTAAGTAATGATGACGATGTGACAATTAAAGTCCAATGAGACCAACAAGATTTACTACACCTTAAGATAAGAGATTAATTGACATTTTAAATATTTTATTTCTTTGATAAAAAGTAAGCAAAAAAAAATGTTGAGAAATCAATATAGTTAACTGAGAGAATAATATGTCAAATGATTTTATAT